>JAUZSX010312352.1:0-26152 GCA_034780655.1 Idiosepius hallami | reverse complement strand
TGAAGCTTTTAAACGCTTTATAAAACCTATTATGGCTGCCATTTTCTTCAATAACGTGCATATAGCCTGTCGCCCTTTGGCTACGCTAGATGTTCTGAAGTATCTTTATACACTTCCTTAAGTTAAAGTGTGATTACAAAAAAATTGTTTGGTAAAATTTAAAGGGGGTAATTGAACCCCGACTTGATAGACAGTAGGCCCCCACTTCATAGACAAAAAGGTAATCCCAAAGCTGGTATCAAACCAGCAACTTTTCACTGTAGTATGTAAATCAAATTCCACTAATATCAAAAGTTGTAATTGAATGTTTTAAATAAACTGCAAAACTATTTCTAATAAATTTTCTGAACCAAAATCACTTCTAATTAAATCAGTGAGAAAAAGCTTATGTTTTTCTATTCTCATTTGTGTCTTCTGCTTCTGGAATTTTTGTGGATAAAATCTTTTTCAACAAATCCTAAGAAATTTAATTGTAAATATTTTTCTGACATTTTGACCATCAAAAATCATTTCTTCAATTCATTTCATTTGTTTGGAAAATCTTTTCCTCTTGAATTAGTGTTACAATATCATTCAGTCTACTTGTCAAATGATATTGTCACCCAGTGAAGTCCTGAAGCAGCTTTAGTAAAAGATGTCAACTTCCAGGTAAACATAAAAAGCGGCGGGGTGGGGAACTTGTAAGCAGAGGAAGGTCACAGCTCACAAGGGAACACATCATGGCTGAACAAAGATGTAAAAATGACACCACTAGTCTTTACATTGTTCCATCTTCCATTTTTAGAAAGATGAAGAGACAAATAGAACAAACCATTTTTTGAAAGGTAAACCTTTTCAATTTCAACCTCAGCCCCGGCTTCGATCATTATGATGGCCATTGAGCTACATGAGAATCCAAAATTAACATTTTTAATCATCAACATTTTGGGGTTTTCAATAAAAAAAATTTTCTTACAAAATAAAATCAATTAGAATTTTTTCATTAAAAAAGATTCTTACCATTTTGTTTTGATTGGTTAGAATTGTTGGTTTGGTTTTCAATAATGGAATTGGTTTTTAGGATTTCTTCATTGTTTCCTTCTTTTCCTCTTTTGTCATCTTCTTGTTGTTGTTGTTGTTCATCACAATTCAAGATGATAGGACCCACAATATTGGTCTCATCATTCAATTCATAGAACTTGTTTTCAGTTGCAAAATGCACGTGTTTTTTTGTAGCCTGAAAATAAAAAAAACAAAGATTGAATTCCATAAAACAATTTTTTTTCTCTTTTAACAAATTTTTTTTATTTGAAATTTTTTTGCTGAGTTTTGATAAATTGAGAATTGAATTTGAAGACTATTGTTCTCATCTAATATATTATTAAAACTGTAATTATCACGTTTGAAAAGGTTCCACATCCGGTTTTGAATTTACAGGCATGCGCGTGGCTAGATCACGTGCACGCTATTTATTTCCAAAAGAAAATATGAAATTGAACTGTGAACACTGCTATTCTTAAATGGTCACCCATCTAAGTACTGGTCAGGCTCAACGGTGCTTAACTTTGATGATCTGACAGGAACTATAGTCTGCTATGCAACTTGACTGTATAAATCATTTCAGCATTTTAGAAGTGGTGATTCTTGCTTAAAAGAATTTTTTTAAACACTAAGAAGATACGGAGAATCGTTTTTGAATTAAAAATAAACAAGTAAATAAATAACAGAAAAGCGTTTTTGAAAATTAAGAAAAAATAATTCATTTTCAAACACAAAGCGTTTTTGAAAAAAAAAAATATTGGCAAGTCTCCGGCGCCGGGCAATACTTCTAATCTTTATTATTAAAATTAAATTACTATTAAAAATTACTATTAAGATGGGTAGCGAAGGTGGAGCATTAGTAAAAGCTTGAGCTCTGGGATTGTGGTATGCAAGTTCAAATCCCAGTCAAAACTATTGATTCCACCTTAAAAATGGCATTGTGCCAAACTTGGTTGGTGCTGCTGCTCACCAAGTATATACATTATTATTATTATTAAAATTGTTTTTGAAATTCTTAATCTATACTGGACAAATGTTTTCTGGCAATCTTACACACTTGTTTTTTTAAGAATTTTAAAATATTCTGTTTTCATTCAAAGAGTAATCACAATGCTAACGCTGAGAGCGACTAAATGTATTAACATAAAGATAATAGAAATAATAGCTCTATAGTTGTAAATGAGAGTTATTTACCTTTGATTCTGTGTTATTCAGGGTTATGTCCCCTGTTCTTCGGTGTAATTTAGTAATTTCTAGACTGTCTCTAAGATCCCTTGATATAATCCCACTCGTCATGTGACCAGTCTTGTTCAATGAAGGAGTCTTTAAAATACCTCGAACTGTTTTTTTACTACTGCAATGTCCACTTAATTGCTTCACTTTCCCAACATGGTTTTTAACGTTTTCTTGCCACACACCATCTTTATTCAACTTACTCATCATAAGATTTTGAGGGCTATTTTTTCCAGGTGTCGTGGCTGCATTTTCATTGCTGTCTGTATGGACAATCGCATTGTTGTTGTTCTCTGTTCTTTCAGCAGATTTAATGTCCTTGTGGCAAACTTTGTCCGTATGTTGTGTGGCGTTCATCGCTCGATTTTTTATAAAACATTTCAATCTGTTTTCATCTTGTTTCGTCACATCGACCTTGTATCTTCCATTACTGACTGCATTCGTCCGTAAAGTCTGTAGAAAAGGGACAGAAGGTACGGTTGGGTCACAAGTGCCACAATCAGAAATATTTGAAATGACTTGATCAACAGCACACACTTCAGCAGAAAGGTTGCTTGAAATACTGTTTTTAGCTTTTTTCTTTTGCTCTGCTTTTTCACGTTCCCAAACTTCATGCATCTGCTGAGAAATCGAGCTGGTTTCTGGCTCAAAACTAGTAGTGGATTGATGCTCGTTGAAATTCTGTTTGGCTTTTTTCTGCTGTTGTTCTTTTTCGCGAACCCAAACTTCGTACATCTGCTGAGAAATGCTGTTCATTTCGGGCTTGAAACTCGAAGTCAGTTGGCGCTCGTAGAAATTGTGTTTTGGTTGGAATATCATCTGTTTAATAGGCCCACCACAGACCGGGGCAGTTCCACAAGGAGGGCTCATTCCACCCACTGGTTGCTTGTCTTTTTTAGTTGTTGCCTGTTGATCACTCAGACCTTCTTCATTCTTCTCCTTAGAATTCGGCTGATGAACAACAGCGTTCCAATGTTTGATGTTGGTTTTACTATGATTAATCCAAGCTGGTTTGGTCGGCTCATTGGAGCTGCTGTCAGAGTTCTTATTATTTGGGCTCGGGGATGGTTGAATCCAAGCAGTTTTTCGAAATGCTGAAGAATCATTTGGTTGTGTAGACCAGGGTGTCATCTTGCCATCGCCACTGGCCAGGGCTACAATAGCAGGACTTTTTGGCTGGTCAGAAGGAACTGACTGATTAAATTGCGTCGAATAATGTTGGGCTTGTTGTTGTTGTTGTTGCTGTGGTGGTGGTGGTTGCTTTTCTTCCAATTTTTCATGATTTTTAAGTAATTTTGATCCAGCTAAAAACCAAAGCAAAAAAAACAACAGAAACATTTAAAGGTTATTTTAAAACATTTCAATAATCCAACACGAAATAAATAATTCAGCCTTGATTGAATGAAAATAAAAAGGATTTTTTGGGGGGTTTACAGCATTTCAACCCCCTTGGGGTCATTTAATGCCATCATGGTATTTTGTTTATATTTGTTTCATTCTGTTCTATATTTCTGTTCTAAAAGTTGGTTTAATGCTTAGAACTTATATAAACCAACTACAAGGACCATTGAATCCATCCCTCTAGATCAGTGGTTTTCAAACTTTTTTTTGCCACCACTGGATGAAAAGGCTAGCACCCCCTTCATAGCTGGACAAAAATACCAGCACCCCCTCTTGCAATGAATGCCATAACGACAGTACATCTAGGAGAATATATATGGAAGTATACAAGCACGAACGTCTATTTGCATCGTCTGGGGAAATCTTAATTAAATTGTCTAGTTTATCCAGCCAACGAACACCAATATTGGATTTTTCTGTAACTGTTCTAAAGTCCCCACTCACAATTTTAATACATCCTCATCCAACTACTTACTCGCCAGCACCCCCTTGAATGTTCATATCGCGCCCACTGAACTTAGAACTTTTATTAACCAATCATTACATCAAAATATTGTGAAGATAAAACTGAAGATGAGAGTATTGAAATGAAACAGGGAAGGAGAGAACCATTATAGTAAGTAGTCAACTTGTTATTGATGACATCACTTTGTTCTAGAAAGTTTAACTTAAAATAAATATAAAAAGGATATTGTTTTAAGTAAACAGAGCAGTCTAGTCACCCAAATCAGTTAGGTGATGACTAGAAGAAGGTTCAGCCCCCACATTCAAAATTTGACAGCTTTGACAGAATTTGAATTTTTTCTATCAACAGCACCCATCAACCCTAAGCAAAACTGGGAGAAGAAAAAGTGTGCATTCATACACAATATCAATTTGTTGAAAAATAAAACAGCATTTTATTTCTTCCAAATTTTGTGTTTTGAGTTGGATTTTGTTTGTGAATAAATTTATTCTATTTAATTAAAACAACGTGGATTTTTGTCCTATGCAAAAAGTAGAAGATCAAAACCAGTGCATTTACCTTAAGTTGCCTCGGACAGATGGAGCTCATTAACTCATCTAGGTTTGAGGTGAAACTGATTACAAAAGACCAGAGATGTAATGAGCATGTAAAAATGGCCTTGCGCCTAACCTGGGTTTGTGCTCAACCAAGTAAAATATAAACAAGTAGAAGTTCGAATAACTTGAATGAAAAATATTTTGTTTTAGAATTGCTAAAAAGATCTAAACAATAAAGAGAGATGCCTAAAGAGGCTTAACAAAGAATTCTATTCAAAAAAATAATTACTTTTCGAAGAGGGTTTTTCTTGTTTTTTTATCTGTTTGTTCGCTTCTAATGTGAAATGGTTGCATCTTGCTGTCCCTTGAGACTCATTTTTTTCCTTTGTACAACCCAAAAGAGGGAAATCCTTAATATCATCATCATCGTTGTTTAAGTCATCATCATCGTAGTCATCATCATTGTCTTCATCATCATCATCAGAGTCACTTTCCTCGTCCTCCTGCTCGTCATCCTGTGTTTCTCCTCTTTTTGACTTGAGACTTTTCGGTAACTCGCAAACTTTCATCTTGTCCTGTTGCAGCATTTGGCGCCTCAATTGCTGCTCAAAAAGGTTCCGGCTGTTTGTCAGGTTCTTAAGGCTTTGGTCGTGAAGGTAGGCAGCATTTGGATTGCAAGACGGGGATGAGCTACTGCCACCACCAAAGTTTGAATGGACCGGCTGCGAAGAAGGACGATTCGTGAGCAACTTTGTTCCATTCTTCAAGGTGGGACTCGCAGCGTTCGGGTAGCTTCTCTTGTCCTTTTCCTTGGACAGAAGTCGGGCAGAGCTACAACGTTGATGTTTTCTTGAATTGACTGTGTTGAAATAAGGAGTTTCCCCTCGGATAATGTAAAGAATTTCATCCAAGTTGTTCCTTTCTGAAAAAGACAAAAATTAGGATTCATTCAGAAACAATAAAACTAAAATGAAACAAAGTTGGTTTGCAGATATTTGTTTGGGATCGAGGGATCAATTATTTTTTAGCTTTTAATCTTTAGAGCGTGATGAGACTACAGTTGAACATAAAAAAAAAAAAATAAAAAAAGCAACCATCTTTATTACTTAGAATCGATTCTTAAGTTTAGATTTTTAAGAAAGAATGTTTTTGTCTTGAAATGAAAGTGGATTCTGACTTTTGCTTACTGGAAATGGTTCTAGAAAATTCATCTTTATATCAATTTATCTTCTACAATGTTTCACTACATTTCAACTAAAAAACACTTCAAGCTTTTTTAGGTAGTGCAACTCAAGAAACTTCAGATCATAATTGAGAGCTTTTACAGAGCTTCAAATTTAACCTTCTACTCAATCTACGGGGGTAGACAGTTTTCATTCCATTAATAATAACAGGATAGAAGTGAGGACTTATAAAATGTATATTATTTAACAAATTTAAACAGAAAATCAAAAGTAGAAATTGTTTAACTTGGATTTAAACATTTTCAATTAATGTACTTATTTTAACTTTACCTTGCCATTTTCATTGGTCCAGCTAGTCAGCATTGTATAATTTTTAATTCTAACTTAAAACAGTTAAAAAATAGATGTACAAATTATCAAGCCTCATCTCAAGGATTGTGAAGATAACGATGATAAAGATGAGAACAACAGTCCAAAAAGAGGAGTACTAATTATCAAGCCTTATCCCAAAGATTGTGAAGAGAGAGAAGTCAGAAGTCTTTAAAGTTTCTTTAAAAAAATAAATCAATGTTTGGATTGCCTTAACAATAAATTTTTCCTACTTGTTTTGGTTTTTTGGATTGGTGCTCGCTGGAACTTTTCAGTGACTTCCTGCTGCAACTGGCGTCTCTGCGACAAAATGTCCTGACGACGTTCTTCCTCTTTCATGGAAACCATTTTCCGACGCATTTCTTGCAATCTAAAATCAAATTAAAAGTCATTTGGTTTCAAACAACAAATTGGTTTCAACTTATTTTGTTTAACGGCATATCAACATTGTTATTTCACGTTGAGCACAATTTCTTTCTTTTTTTTTTGATAATGGCTCAATAAAAAAAAAATGTAGAGTTTAAAGAAGTTAGCATTTCCACCAAATAAATCATGGGTTGGATCAGGGGTAAATTACCCCAAATGGGGACCATTAGAAATGTTTTTTATTTCAGGTGTGGCAGGGAAGTTAATTTCTTATGCCATTCTTATGCAAGAAAGGATAAACATTTTTCCCCCTATAATTGTGGATTCAATAAAATATTGTTTGGTTATTGTATGAATTTGAAATTCATGATTTCCAATAGTTTTACTTGTGAGCCGAATAAAGCTAAAAAGAGTGTTTTATTTCTGTTTAGAAATATGAATCATACGGGTTTTTTCCATGCCAAAAAGACAGTTTTTTTTTCTTATGATACAAGATGAAATTAACAATCATTTTTCCAATATACATTTCTTTGTTTATTATTCATGAATTATCTGAGTAAGTTGATTTGTCCACCATATTATTTGTGGGGGTAAATTCATTTTTCTACATATTCTATTTGAGCCACAACATACACAAAACTTACCTGAAGCCTGCCTTAAATAAACATTGTATTAAGAATAGAATTTCATGGCATAATTTAAAATTTTAAAATTGATATCTAGAAATTGTTTTCTATAAAGTGAATTTGCTGAGATTTTGGCACAATGCTGTTTTTTTTAAGATAATTTGAAATGCAATGGGATTCACTTTAGTAAACTTCTTCTCCTGGTTATGAACAAAACCCAAGTCTTTTTAGTTTTGTTTTTTTTCTTAATCTTTTCTTATTTCTTCAACCATAAAACAAAAACATTCAAGTCAGGTCCCAACTAAATTTTGCAATTGTATTTTATTTTTTGGGATGAAGAAGGAAATTACTCTGAAAGTAATAAAAACTTACCAAAGAGGTTGTTTTTGATAAAAGTATTGACGGGGTAGAACATATTTGGTTTATGGCTATATAAAATTTGCTTTTGATAATTTCCCCATACACATATACAAATAAAACAAAAATACAACAAACAAGAAAATGGCAATTAAAGTTTAAAGATAAACTTTATATAAAATATTAATTTTTGTGTGTGCAACAATGGAAAGAAATTAGAGAATATATAAAGGTAGAAAATTGAAAAGGAAATTAATGTCCATGGAAGTTTTATTTTCTAAAAGAATGATGGTACAGTCATTCACTTTCTCTTTTATGGCTTTGGTTGGAGATAATTTTGTAGCTAAGGAAGTAGTAGTTTGTCAAGAGTTATTTTCTTACTTGCAATTGAAGAGTTGTAGTAGAGAGGTGTTTTTTCTTTTTTTTTGGCAGCTAGTACTAGAAGTTGGTGTAAGTTTAACATGCTTAGCGTGGTGTAGTTTATACCATGCCTCCAAGTGAGAGGGGGCGAGAGTATTTTCTGTGGTCTTTTTATTGCTGGATTGTCTGAGCCAGGTGTGCAGACTAGCGAAGGAGAAATTTAAGCATTGCGTCTCAAGAGATTAAAGTGTTAACATCCGTTTACTACACTACATATTTTTATCCACAGCTTCATAATTTGAGTATTAACTTTATTGCAGACTATTGTCTCATCTTGGTACTTTATGATGTTCTTCTCATCACATTTCTGCCAACTTCACCTCAGGCCATCTTCAGGTGATTAACCACAACTTTGGATAGAAATGCTGAATCTGTGTATCCCTAGTAATCAATGCCTTCGATAGTTGTTTTCTATCTATTGCACTACGTTTTTTGATGAAGTAAACCTATGGCCAAGTTGGGTAGGAATTGAAACTACTATCTTCTTAGGCAGAAATTACTGAGCATATGGTTACAAGAATCAGCATTCTTACCTGAGGTCGTGGTTAATCACCTGAAGATGGCCTGAGTTTAAGTTGGTCGAAATGTAGTAAAAAAGAAACAACATAAACTACCAAGATGAAGACAAAAGTCTGCAATAAAATTAAAACTGAAAAACATTCAATTGTAAAAAAGAAAAAAAAAGTAACAAAAGAGTTTCCAAAAAAACAAAACAAAACAAAAAAAAACACCTACTTGCGTCGTTTGTTGGTCTCCAATGACAACTGGCGCGATTTACCATTTTTATTGCCATGATCATTCGGATTGTGTTTAGCATCTCCAGCAGCCGCACTGAGAACCTTTAATTTGGTAAGTTGCTGCTCTTGCACAAGACGGTATTGGTTTCTGGACATTTAGTTAAGGAACAAAACAGCAAAAACCTCCAGAACTACAATTTATATTTATTATGAACAACTTCAAAGACTTACCATTCCATCCGCCCAAAGAATTTTGCCAAAGTGTTCTATGGCCTTCTTCAAGCATTACTTGAACCCAAGAGCCTACCTTTGGTTTTTTTTATCAATATTCATTCAATTCTGTTAAAGTTATCTTTTTAATTCACTAGTAATATTGCTTATCCTTATTTGAGGGGTGTGTTGGGGGCTGTTTCGGTGCTCCTTTTAGTCTTTTTTTTTTTCGTGATTCCATGATTTTTTTTAGGCTGCTGCTATTTTAGAAAAGATCATAACAAAAACCAAATGTAACAATTTTGTCGAATGCTTAACATTGTCACTTGTTCATAACAGCAAAGTTTGCTGCTTTGACAACTTTGTAGACTTCTGGTAAAATATCAAAGGCATGAGGAATCAGTTTTTGAAGCAGAGATGAAGAAAAATGGTTAGAGTTTACTTGAAGAAATAAAACACATGAAAACGTTATTCTCTGTTGTCTTTGAGTTAATCACCTTTCGTTTCCAGCAAGACAAAGAATTGAGGAACAAAGATATGTCTCTTTCTTAGCTTTGGAAGGATAAGAAAGAACTTTCACAAGTAGTTAAGGCCATCCATAATTTCCTTTTCCCATGGATAATCTGTCCCTCTCTCAGCTTTGGAAGGATAAAAAGAAAGAACTTTTGTAAGCAGGGCCTTCCATAATTTCCTCTGCCCAAAGATTGTTGCTGAAAGACACTCATACTACAGCAACACAAATACCCTCCCCCCAATTACCCAGTTCTGACCTGAGGTTTGCCAAGTCTATTTGTTTACATTTTAAGTGGATACTTAATTACTGCATTACGATACAAGGATGTGATTCTACTAACTCCACTCTAAAATAAACATTTAAGACTTATCAACATTAATTCATCTTGTTTGTCCTCGTTGATAAAGTTGTATTCATTAAATAAAAAAAGCAATCATTTTGTTTTGATTGAGTCTTAAATATAAAAAGGAAAATACATTACTAAAAATACAGGCTAAACCATAATGATGGGATACATTTTAAATGCTATTTTCTTAGATGATAAAACACCATCAGAAAGGTTACCGAAAAGATTAGCCCTATGTGTGTGTGTAGGGGGTATACTGATCATTAAGTACCTGGATTGTAGGGTTCCCTGGGTGCAATTAATTCCTGAAGAAGGCTATAGAGTACTCCGAAACGTAATAATAAAACTTCTGTAACAAATTCAGACAATCAAGCGTTATTTTTAACTATTTTCATTTATTAAATAATTTTGAAAGATGGGAGTTTAGGTTTTTTGTCATTTCTTCTAACACCGAAGAAGCATGGGGGGAAGAAGTGATAGAAGAAGAGCTCGGATTGAAGCAACAGAATTATTGTTAATTGCACAGAAATGTGTTTTGTTCTAGGCTCTGCCTGCAATGACGGAGGAGGATTCCATTTATTCCAAGAGGTAAGTTAATAACAAAAACAATATTCATTGCTAAAAAAAGTGGGGGAAGAAAGGATTAAAGTTGAAATTAAACGAACAAAACCAAAGAAATTTAGATAAGTATGTTCACGCACGATTAAGATGGAGTGTTTTTGTTAAAAAAATAGAAAATGAAAATGTGTGAGTAGTAGTTACAACACCGCCCAACCGCTGGCTTCTTCCTAACCAGATTCTATTTGGTTTTGAGTTGGAAAAAATGGCTGTTCGGGTCAAACCTGAAAAATTGGATCATGTTGCAGGTTTGGTTGGTCCGTAAGAAAAAAAAAAACAAACCCTGAAACAAGGCTGGGAAAACTTGAATTCAATTGAATATTTACAACAACCCCACCCCACCACCACATCCGAGAGCAACAGCCCCAAAAAGGCCCACGAAGTACAAAATACATTCCATTAACAAACAGTTTTCCACGTCCTAACCCCCCCTCAAATAATATAATTTAGAAATAAAATGGGTAAAAAAAAATGAATGAAAAATACTTTTTTTCCGACATCTTAACTTGTTGCAATGTTGCACTTACGACCTAAGGCAAAAAATTCCTGTAGGAATGAACTTAAAACGGCGGCTACTATTTGGTGATTTCGCTAAGTCAGGATTCAAATAATTTTTAAATTTACCAAAAATCAGGCAATAATTATCGAATACACCACACACCGCACCGAAACTGCCACCGAACAACCGTCACCCATTGACAATTGAAGAAGAAGAATTAACTTTTATTAGGATTAATTATCATCTTTTATTCTTGTTTCGTCTTCTCCATGTTTTCATTTTGGCCCTTTTTGCCCCTTATAAAAAATAACAACTAGTAGTCACTTACTCACACAAAGCAAAGCATTTAAGGCTGAAATATCGGTGTGTCTTCTTTTTTCTTAAGTCGCCTGGACCAATATCGACACTTTAGAATCCAAATGATTAATGTCGTTGACGTTGTTGTGCACACACACCACTCCACAACACCCCAACTGATTCATTAAAAGTTTAATTTTTTAATTAAAAAGAGATAAAATTTAAACATTTAGATTAAATAAATACAAATATTATATCAATTCAATGAATTTTTTTTTAATTTTTAAAGTAACTTTTTTAAAGTTTATTAATTTGAACTTTCCTTTTTTCTGAATATCAGAATGCAATTCAAAACGGTTTTTACTAGAGAATTGAGACATCAAAATTAAATACCATAACTTTTTTATTTATTTCTAATCAACGTTTTCTTCCACACAAATTTAAATATCGTTAGTTGTTGTACATAAAAATAAATTCAATAACAAAAAACAATAAATTATATTTAACTTTTACACAAAATGTTTTTTTTTCCTATTTTGGTGGGGAAGGGTTAAAGAAAATAATGTTTATAATTCCCTAAATTGTACTTACAAAATTTGTTGGAATTCTTTAAAAACGAACCAGAAATATTTTCTATGTCAAAAATTAAAACAAATGCAAAATTAAATAAAGAAAAAGAAGAAAGTTTTTTTTTTTTCTGGGGTGAAAGAAAGATGTATCGTAATAAGAAGACTTAATAATTCTTATGTCTTTTTCTTTTGAATATTTTGCTTTTATATTGGGAACTGATTAATTAATAAAATAAGCAAAAGTAAACGGAAGGATACGAATAAGCTCCTGCTAACATACCGGAGAGAGAGAGCCTGACAAGTGTTCAACTTGTCGCTAAGAAGCCATGTTGTTTGCCTCTTTTTCTTCCATGGAAACCGAAACAAAAGCGCTTAAAGGCAGGGAACTCTTCAACTGCGTTTTGCTGCTTTCTTTCTTTTTTTTTCTTTTTGCTTTTGCCAACAACGGTATATACACACTAAACACTCACACACGCATACACACATATGCATTCATATACACACTGATATATACATATATCTATATGCATACATAAACAAACATATCAAAACACGATTAAACTAAAATGGAACTTTTAAGACATGTCTGAATGAGAATGAATGAGTAATTAATTATTCCAATATGATTTCACATATCCCAACCCGTTTTGCATAGTTTGCCACATACCCTGCAGGATAGACCTGTTGATGTACGACTCATCCCTGGCTGCTCCCCATTCTCACGCAGCTTTGCTTAAGTAGCTCTGTAGATC
The DNA here is from genome assembly GCA_034780655.1 of Idiosepius hallami. NCBI lineage: Eukaryota > Metazoa > Mollusca > Cephalopoda > Idiosepiidae > Idiosepius > Idiosepius hallami. The sequence goes on along the minus strand of JAUZSX010312352.1, from coordinate 13,632 downwards.
ATAAGGTCCAAATTGGACAGAAAAATTATCGTAGATTTTGCAGAAATGTCCAGTTTCAAATTCATAACAATCTACTATGATGTCTTATTTACACAAGACTTGCTTGCCTGAGAGTGGCGTATGGTATACATATATTTGTATAAATGTGGCAATCACTTGCACCGACTGTGCGTTATCAGCAGTTCCAATAAGTGTGGATGGTACTACCCAAGCCTTCATCACTATAAACAAATCCCTGTGTGGTAGTCTGACGACCATATGTAGATTGATGACCCTCATACGTTGAAATCGACGGGAGAGTCTACAATTTATACATAGGTGTGTGTGTCTGTGTGTGTGTGTGTGTGGAACTTGTAGGACATGGTGGGAGAAAGGCTGACATGGAGAAACGCTGTTCATGAGGGTGTGGCACGCTATAGCGATGGCATTCACAGTGCTGTAGAAGACAATAATCGCAGATGAAGAAAGGAGAGGGTGTCTGCTATGCAAAACCCAACCCAAACCCATCACCACTACCTTCACCTGCCCACACTGTAAAAGAATAGTTGGGTCTAAGATCGGCTTCTACGCCCATTTGAAGGCCCACAGGGACCTTAGACGGTGGACAGTCGTACTCGACAATGAGTGACCACCATTGTGTGTATAATAAAAAAAACACACATCCGTTAAAAACACATCTGACTAAGAGTTAAGGCCATCTCAAAATATACATATCTCATTTTTTTTAAAAAACAATTTTGACATAATTCTTCTTAAACCAAAAAGGCAGTATTTTTCAGTTTTCTGTTTTCTGTAATTTTTTTTTTACTCTTTTATTTATTTGGTATTTTTATTACTTCATCTCACTCACCCAAAAAACTTATAAGTTTATATATGGATTCAACGGCCTTTGATGCTGTATCTCACCTGTGTGTTTGTCAGACCAAAACTGACAGTCACCAAAGGCTAGTGACTCTGTATCTCAGATTATTTACTACACACAAAGTTAAGATCACTGAAATTAAGCAGCAACATAGAGCCTGTTCAAGTGTATGATGAGTGACCTCTCGGATTTCCTTAATGAAGGTTTTTTTCTAAACACTCGCACAGATTAAAGTGGAATCAGATTATCAACCACATATACCTTATACTAGGTGACGAGGTGGAGCATTGGTAAAAGCTCGAATTATGGAATCGTATTATGCGAGTTCAAATCCCAGTCAAAACCATTGCATCTACCATTAGCTGCCTCGGGCAGATGGGGCTCATTAACTTGGGAGAGTAGTTTATCTAGGTGAAGGGCAACACTGATTTTAAAAGCCCAAAAAAGGTCCTCTAGTTTGGGGGTTGGGCATAGAGCTAGCAACTCTTTCTCATAAAAATAAGTATGCTACGGAAACAGCAAATACAAATTTGCTGCCCACTGGGTGTAAAGGTTAATGAATAATTTATGGTTGACAATAAAGTCTCTCTTTCTCTCAGGATGTTATATTCATTAAATAATAAATCTAAGAATAGATGACCAACTGTTGTTGAATTAGTTGATACAGTAAATAAATAATGGAATTAAGTTAGAAGAAGCTTGGGTAAAAAATACAATAAGCTCCCTGCTCTGTAGAGGCTGTACAGCAGGTGATCCATGTATATTTGCCTAAGTCTGATAGTCAGCTACGACCAATAGATAAACATTATGATGTGCAGGCAAAGCGGGGTGACCCGAAAGCGAATGCATGTATTAGAGTGGATATCAGGGATATCCTTGATAATTTTATAGGCTGTTGAGTGGGCCCCTTTGCAGTGTCAAGCCTTCAGGCATGGTCCGATTGACTGATGGCTCAGTCCACCTGTGGTTGGAACGATGTACTCTAAAATTATTCAATTTTATTTTTCACTAAACAAAATAAAAATTCTGCTTATGCAGTCATAACAGGTTTGTAACGTCTTTTGAACCTAACCAGCAGACAGTGAGTTACAATGAGAGTTAATTTTACACAACACACAAACAAATCAAATTAAATTACGCAAGGAAAATAATGACATTTCTCTTACTTTTCAGACATTTTTAGAAGTCAATTTTTGACATTTGGATTTCATATTTAACATCATATCGTACTTAGATGTTTCTTTTATATTCTTGTTTCATACTCAATACAATATATTCAAGAATATATTCAAGAATTCAATTCAATATATTCAATACAAAATACTCAAGAATTAACTTTTTTATTTGAACTTCTGTCCTCATCTTGGTAATTTGATGTTTTTATACTACGTTTCGGCCAATTTACCCTCAAGCCATCTTCAAGTGTTTTAACTGTAACATCAGATAGGGATGCTGCGTCTTGACACAGAATCCCCAGTAATCACTGTCTTCTACAGTTGTTGTCTATTGAACCACATTTTATGTGACCAACTAACCCTCTGGCTGACTTGAGTAGGAATATAAACTGCTATCTTCTGACAATGCCAGGCCAAAACATAGTGTAAAAACATCAAATTACCAAGATGAGGACAGAAGTTTGAATAAAAAAATTAATTCTTATATTATGATGCCTCATCTCAAAATAAAAATAATAACAATATATTCAGTTGAAGACTTGGTTATTTCTCTTTTTCCTTTTTACCTAAGTTTTTGTGAGGTGCAAATTTAGCACCAAATTGATTTCATTGCAGTTGTGATACCAAGTTAAATGGCATATCGGCCTTCAACATCGATAGCAGACGACAGTTGCTTCAGAATAAATTGTTTTAAATCCTTTTTTTGAGAAATCTAAACATTTTTTGTTGTCTATTTTTGATAAAAAAAATATGATTAAAAAGATTTAAAAGAATCTAAATTCAAAAAACATTTTTTATTCTTTTTTTCTCTACAATTTTTGAAAAAAAAACCTCTAAAATACAGACAAGAACCTTTAATCTTTGGACCCTAAGAGGCTGATATATCAGCTTTCACAACATAAGGAAAAATTAGACACAAATATTTTGGCTTTGATATGTTCCTCTAATATATTGACTCTGAGTGACTACTTGGTATTTTGATAAGTCAGGATTCCAAAGGTTTAATTGTCTCTTTCTACTCAAGCTGTTCACATTGAAAGAGTCAATGAGGGAAGGTATTTAATAAAATCCTGAACATTGAATGACAAAATGAGCAACTCATACAAATGTTAAAATAATCAATTTTCCTGAATCTTTTTTTTTTCTTGATAATTTGAAACTTTAATGTCAAATCAAGAAAGAAAAAAAAAATGAATTGATTTTTCTCTTAATATCAGTTTATTTCCTTATTTCGATGTTTCTTTTTCAAACAAGTTTCGGGTTATGATTTCTCGCCACTCTAACCCAATAACTTCTGGGTAAAAATCTGAAAAGAAATAAAAATTCAAGAAAGAAATTCAAATTTGAAATAAAGGAAAAAAAAAAATATATAAAAATAATTATTGTGGGGGCAGTGCCATGCTTAACCCCTTAGCGGCCCCCGACGCAGAATGCTCTGGCAAACATCTTTACCCTAAAAAGACAAATTACCCCCCTCAATATACTGGAGCTTTTAACTATATATACATACATATACAAACATATATATATATATATAGAGAGAGAGAGAGAGATGGGCAGAAAGAAAGATGGATAGGTAGATGTATATTTCAAGTGTGATAATGATTTTCTAATTAATCTTAATAGTTAATTATTTTGGTAATTTTTTGCATTTTTCCCCTCCTGCAATTCTGTGGTCTGCGGGGACCTTAAGCACAGCCTTGTGTGGAGGTAAGTAAATCATCAATGCAACAGAAAAGCAAAATTCTTGTTAAAGGATTTTAGGAATTGGAAGGAAATTAAAAACTTCAAAGAAATTAACGGGAATTGAGTTTTAATACAATGTAAAAACAATAGAATCATTATACAGTGTTATATTATGCAAAAGTCCATAGCTCTATGTTACAAGAAAGGGACCCGTGTAAATGACATGGTTATTGAGATTGAATTGATAGCATTTGGGTTTGAAATTGGCTTTATACAAAGAAGGTCTAAGTAAAAACAATAGAATCATTATACAGTGTTATATTATACAAAAGTCCATAGCTCTATGTTACCAGAAAAGGGCCTTTATATGATATGGTTATTGAGATTGAATTGACAACATTTTGGTTTGAAATAGCTTTTACGCCAACAAGTCTAAGTAAAAACAATAGAATCATAATACAGTGTTATATTAGGATTGCTTGGTTTTCTAAATTCGTATTTGTGTCATCAGAATTTTAGAATAAAAATAGTAAAGTCAATGAGGGGTTCAATTTCCCATATAGGCCCAAATCTTCAGGATGGGACACAATACATAACAATAAATAAATAAACAATCAAACAGACTTCATTCTGTATTAGAAGAGATTTTTTTCTTTGAAATTTCCATTAAAAATGGAGAATTTTGGGAAGAAAAATTGTTTTTATTACTTGGCTTAGTTTTGATTTTTAAGGACAGACTTCAGATATACTTATGTAAATAAGCATACATTTTATATACATATTCTAATTTGGTATACGGTGCTTAAAAAATAAGTTCAAACCTAAAAATGAAATCACTTGTCTGATTAATTATGGAACAATATTTTTAGGTCATTCTAAAAGTAATTATTGTAAGGGACTTAATTACATACCGAACAAGATACAAAACAGTACATAAAGAGCTACCATTAAAATGGTTAGGCATCTTGTCTTGTTGGCATCTCACGCCTGACACTCTAAGAATATACTTTGGTTTAACCAAGCTTTACCATGGACTTAGCTTTCACACGTTAAGTTCCTTTTTCTTTAACTTCATTGACATTTATTTATCCTTCCAAAGTAGCCTTTAGTATTTGTATTATTACCAAGTGCTAATAAACTTTCTTTTGTTATGCATTTCACTCGGGCATATTTTTGTCATATTATTATATCCCATTAAAAACAGGATAAAACAGTAATGCCACTTATTTTGTAAAAGTTATTTTTGAAAGTTCAAGTGCTGTGAAGATAAGAGTAGTACCATTGAAACGAGTAACCTATTGTGCTCCAGAATTTATTTTTCTAGATAGTCACCCACTTTTCTGAATGCACTTTTGGTCCATTTTGGCGTCAGGTGCACTTGTCACTCACATCATTACTGCCCCTCTGAAGTCAACAAACCCATTTACTTTGCCAATATTAACTGCATTGGTTTTGTAAACATCTAACAGGTGCCGGTGGATGTTGATGGGTTCATAGAGCAGTTCCATTCTTCTGACACACCTCTATGACATGGCTTGCTTTCTTAAGAGTCTCATACCTTAAAAATCTACAACTTCTGAGTCAGACTGAGATTGCGATAAACTCTATGACAACAGAAAGATTGATCCAAGTCCGAATGGTTGGGTCTTCTTGCTCAACATCATCATCTGCAACAGAGAGTGTAAAACGTCTAAAATTGTTTCTTTAAGAGGCAGGGCTAAAGAACTATTTGCTGATTCAATGGTTCTTTCATTTCTCAAAATGCATTCACTAACAGACCTTGAAAAGCAATTTGTTCCAAATCCAAATTCATTTAACATATCGTCTCTCATTGCGTATTTTATGCATTTTCATCTTCTGGGATTGGTTTGTTTGTTTGTTTGTTTTTGTGTTTCATGGCATATCAACCTTTTTCGGTCATTTTAATGCCGATAATAATTACTTACAATAAACGTTATTTTTATACACACAGATTTTTTCTAATAAACAAGTTGCACTATTTAATCCATAGCTGGAGGGAAGATGGGAATTTATACCTTTCCCAAGGGTATTAGTTGACATGTCAATGTAGACGGAACAACTTGGATTCGAACCTGCGTACGATCGTTCCGAAGTTCGATTGCTTATCCACTAGTCCACGTCAACCGCCCCTCTGGGATGACTGGTACAAAATCCAAATTTTGTTCAAAAACCAATGCAAAAAATTTTCTTTTTTGTTTGAATACCAATTTGTACAAGAATCAGGACATCCGAAAACCAAAGTTACACTGTATTAATCTTTTCAAGAAAACAAGTCAAACAACTTTTACTTCAGCACACACAGAAGAATTATTTTTTTTTGTTATTTTCAAATGTACACTTGTATGTTATAGAGGTCTCCAGAACCCAGGTTAGAAATATTGTTATGAATTGCAAGCGTCTCCAGTATATATACAGGGTTTGTTTAAAAATAACTTTTGAGAAAATGTTAAAATGTTAGGAGAGATATTTACTTTCATAAGCTTACAAAACTTTGCAATACAAAATAAGACTTCTGCATCTTTCGTCAGGGCATATTCATTATTCTTTTATATTGTAAATATAGCCTGACAAAGGTCTATCTGAAATGCGTTGTCGTTCATGATATTGTTTTTTGGTTTCCCAAAAATTTTTCTATCAAATATCAGAATTTTATTTTTCATTTCTTCTAATATATTTTTAATTCATAGTTGGAGGGAATGTGGGGATTCTTACCTTTCTCAAGGGTATTAGTCCAAAATGTGAACATAAATGGAACAATTAGGATTTTAACTCATTGAGTACGACGACTCCAGGACTGCTTTTCTACTGTCCCAAGAGGACTTTCCCTGGGTCCATCAGACTAGGTTTGATGACATTCATACGTCCATATTGATGGTAGGGACCATCAAATAGATAAAAAATTGGGAGAGAGAGAGAGAGAGAGAGAGACAGTAGAAAATTATAGAGACAAACGAATGGAAATATAAAATTAAAGAGAAAAATAAATAAAGATGAAAAAATGAGAGAGAGAGAGACAGAGAGAAAGAGTGAGAAAAACAGAAGACTGAATTCAGAGAAAGACAAACAGGGCCGTGCTTAGTCACATAGCAGTTCTGACACAGAATGCGCCCTGTGACCCCTTTACTCTAAAAATGGCCTTTTGCACCTCCTTAACATATCGAAAGTATAGGGCTTGGGTCAAAGACTATATGTAGATACATATACAAATATATAGACAGGGAGAGAGAAATGGAGTGATAAGATGTACATTTCAACATAAAAGTGTGATATTGATTTTCTTATCAATCCTAATAATTAATTATTTTGGTAATTTTTTGCATCACAAAAAGTTTGCTCCCCCTAGGGAGCAACTGCGGGGTCTTTGGGGGCCCTAAGCATGGCCCTGAAGAGAAAGAGAGAAGGAGAGACAAGTTTGGTTTTTTCAAATTCCAATTAAATGAAGCCAAGCCAAGAGAATTTGGTTCTGACAGACAAATAATTTTATTTCTTTTAGAATTTTAAAAAAAAGTTGGGTTTTTTTTTTGTTGTTTTTTTTTTAAATCAAAATAGTTCACATTTGTTATTTTCTTTTTCTTCTTCTTTATTTGTTCAGAAATAAAATCAAGAGAAAGGTGAGTGAGGGTGAGATGAAACACCAGTGACCCATTAAAAAGAAACACCAGTGACCCCCTAAAAAAAAGAGAGAGAGAGAGAGAATTTGATTTTTCAGGAAAACAAAGCAAGTCAAACTCTAGCACATCTTCAACAACAAAATGGCCTCATTAGAAAATATAGGCAAAATCAATGAATTTTACCCTTTTTAAAGTAAATTAGGGATTTTTATTAGCATGTTAACCATTTCAACTTCAAAATGATAATAATCAAGTTCAAAATGGACTTATTTTCAAGAAAAAGAATTAATCAACTTTAAAATAGACTTATTTTCAAGTAAAAAAAATTAATCAACTTTAACCCTTTAAACCCTAAAGAACCAATATATCAGCCCAGGCGATTTAAGGCAAAAGCAAACTCACTAACACCAATATTTTGGATACTTATTTTCAAGTAAAAGATTTAATCAACTTCAAAATGGAAAACAACTTCAAAAGAGAATTAAACAAATTGTTTTCCAATTTAAAGTTGGTTAATCAATTTTCAATTCTTTTACTTATAAATAAGTCCATTTTGAAGTTAATTATCTTTATGAACTTGAAATAATATAGAAACGCCATTAAGAAAGACAAATCAAATGAAAGTCAGGGATCACTTACATATTTTAAAATTATGAATTGGACATTTACATGATTGGTTGATGATAAACAGGAAAGAAAGAAAGTTTTAATTTTAACCTTACTACTTTCAAAATAGGGTCAGAAATGACCTCAGAGTCTGAGAATAAATCTTAAATTTATGAAAAATTAAAATTTTATTTCTAAAACAAAGTGTAAAATATTAATAGAAAGTTCCAAAAGAATGACTGTCTTATTTTATCATTTATGATGTTTTTCAAAAATTACGACCCCATTTTATCAATTTATTTGACCTTTGTGTTCTTTACCAAACTACTTTACTAATTTGGGGTCTGAACACTTAAAATTTGATATATAGTATATTTGAAACAGATAAAAACTTTTTAATTGGCGTTGAGCCGGAAAAAACAACTATTAAGGGGTCAAAATTTAGAATTACAAAAAAAACAAAAAACAAATCAAAACAAACACAAAAGTGAGCATTCAGACTGAAATTTGCATAAATGAAATGATCTAGCAGACAATTAAAATTTGAATAAGGAAGGTACTACTTTCCTATATAAAAGGCTTCTTTATTACCTTAGAGAAAGACATTAAAAGAATTTAGTATAAAAAAGAATAAATGCTTTTCTTTATAATAGGCTTCCTTAATTACCTTGGTGGCAAGTTCATGGCGCCTGGGCAATACTTCTAGTGTATATATAAAGCAAAAAAAAATTATTATTAATACAAATTAGAAGGAACATTGTAAACAAAAAATGTCATTAATCTTTAATGAAATTTGTGAATACATTAATTATATATATGTTTGTATATATACGTACGTTTGAGTGCATATATATATATGTCTGTGTGTGTGTGTGTACACGTATATGTATGGGGGAGGATATACAACAAATAGATGTGTAATTGAAATGCGAGATAATTGTGCCATAAAAAATTATTTCATTTATTTGATTGATTTGTTTTATGGCACATCGCCTTTTTTGTTCACTTAATGCTAAAGAACGATCATTTTTATCAAGCAATTTGTTTTTGGCATTGCATTATTATTTAATTAAACAATATGCACAATTTAACCAATAGCTGTAGGGAAGATAGGAATTCATACTTTTCCCAAGGGTATTAATCCAATTATGAACACAACTGGAACAAGGATTCAAATTCGCATTTTGCAATTCTAAAGTCAGAGTGCTAATCCACTGTCCTGAGTGGACTTCCTGTTTATTTCTTGATTTCTTCCCAAGTGACCCCTGAGCCTAATGAGACCATTTGACCTTTCAGATGTGCCAAAATTGTGGAATTGCTACAACAATACAGTAGGCAAGAAGCCATTAACCATCGATCGATTGATCGATCGATCTATGCCCTGATCCAAGTTGATTTGAGTTTTAAAGGAGAATGACATTCAGAGAGTCAGGTTTTTTTTTCTTCTTTTCCTTTTCCTCTTCTTTGGTCTCTCTCTTTCTCTCTCACCTATCATCTGTTCTGTTTGTGCCCCAACGAAGACTATCACTTAAAGTATCCAACATAGAACTCTGACCATTCCGACTCGACTCTGCAATGCTGTAGGCATGGAAGAACATGTTGCGGACACAGGCAAGACGACTGGCACGAGAGGGAACATTTTCTTCAGACCTGGAAATAAACAGAAAAAAAATAGTCATAAAAAAAATGTGTAAGAGGACTGTACACTGAAATTGCAATGATAATAACTGAGGATGAGGAAACTATTAATACATTTTGGGTCCTAACATTGAATGTCTTGCTTGACAGCAAGAGCAAGAAATGCATTTTTTTTATCTTGCAGATTGCTTAGAAGTTTCATTTCATTGAAAGAAGGAAATTTGTAAAGAAAGAAAAGCAAAAATTAAATGTTTTGATTTCAAAGACTTTCTTTCTATGTATTTATTTTTTCTTATATATTGAGTCAAGCAGCGACGGCGGAGCATTGGTAAAAGCTCGGGCTCTGGAATCGTATTACGCGAGTTCAAATCCAAGTCAAAAACCATTACTTTCACTTTAGCAGCCTCGGGCAGATGGGACTTGTTAACTTGGGTTAGCAGCTCATCTAAGTGAAGGTAACACCGAATGCAAAAAGCCCGGGTAAGAGCACGAAAAAAAATAGCCTTGTGCCAAACTTGGGTTGGTGCTCATCAAGTAAATATAATATTCAGTCAAGCAGCAAATCAACACAAGACTAGATTTACATGCTTATAATTTTCACAGGCTTTTCGTAATCAGTGTTAACCTTCACCTAGATAATAACACTTATTTAGTTTACGAGTGTCTTCCACTAGGGTTTTTTTAACAGTGTCATCTTTACTGCTAAACATATAACTCTCTTGAGTTAACAAGAAGCTCAAGGTAGCTGAAAGTGAATGAAATGTTTTTGACTTGGATTTGAACTCAATACAATCCCAGAGTGTGAGCTTTTACCTCTGCTCCCCATTTGTTACCTATTTAAAGATTGTAAAGTTTATGCCTGAATGAATTCTAGACAAGTAGTGCCGTGCAGTGAAGATTTGTGCTTGCTTGCATTCCAGTGTAAAGAGATTTAGATTCAGCTAAGTTTCATCTGACTTGTGTCCTAATCTCTGCTTGCTATGTTATTGATAGGCAAAAGTAAAGCAAATTTTATCATAATGTCCAATGAAATTTATCCCATTGCACAAGAATAAGAGTTCAATTTAGAAAAAAAAAAGAGAAAGAAAAAGAGAAGAGACAGAATCGGCTCGCTATCACACGTCTAGGGAAAAGATGTTAAAACAAAATGTTTAAAAGAATCTTATCTGAAGAAGTATTTTAAAAAGTCCTACTGAAAGGTGTTTTATCAGATACGAGAAGTATGTTTTTGGTTACATACACATAGAAAAAAAAAGGAAATTTTTTCAACAAAAGAAAAAAAAATTAAATTATTATAAATAAAAAAAATAAGTGAATAAGGATTATTTTATTATCATCCACTGGTGTTAATGCATAAATGTAAAAAATTAGTTAAAATAGATATCAAATAGGTTTGTTTGTTTGTTTATTTAACAGCATATCAACCTTTTTGGGTCATTTTAATGCGAAAACAATTACTTTTGATAAACATTATTTTTATACACACATAGTTTTTTTAATAACACAAGTTGCACTATTTAATCCATAGCTGGAGGGAAGATGGGGATTCATCCCTTTTTCAAGGGTATTAGTTGACATGTCAACGTAGACAGAACAACTTGGATCAATTAGGTAGACAAAGAAATCGATTTTTAAAAAAAACTGTTTAAATATAATAAAATCTGTACCTAATTTGTGATAAAATTCCTTGAGGAAAATTGGACAGAAAAAAAAGTTGGAATAATTCTTAACTTCCAGTGATAATAATACAAAGATGAATAGTTAAGATCAAGAGCCAATTGAGCCATCAGTCAATTGGACCATGGCCGGGGGCTTGGCACTGCATAGGGGCCCACTTGGCTACCAATAAAATTATCAAGTATGTCCTTGTTATACACACACAAATATATACACTTAGACTCGGGTCATCCTGCTTTGCCTACACATCATAATGTGTTTCTAAAAGCTGTAGTTAACTACTAGTCATAAATAAACCAATGTGCAGGGATCACCTGCTACACAGCGTCTACAGGGCTTTACAGACAAATTTATCTTTGTTAACTAAATATTCTTGTTTTAGTCAAATTAAAAAGTTACTAGCCATATCCAATGAAATTTTTTATTTCAGTATTTCCCTTCACCTAAATGAGTTGCTCTTCCGAGTTAATGAGCCTGATCTGGCCGAGGCAGCTAAAGTGAAAGTAATGGTTTTGACTGGAATTTGAACACGCATAATACGATTCCAGAGCCCGAGGTTTTACCGATGCTCCGCCGTCGCTGCACAATACTTCTAGTATATTCTTACAAACATACGTGCCTGAACTTGTGGAATATTCGACCGTTCTGAGTTATCAAAAGCAGGACTGGCGAACCCCACAAGATTTCGTCGAACTGTTAGAGCCAGAATCATTCTTTGTATTCATCCCAATGTTCCTAGATTTTTCCACCTTAATCCCAAATCTGCAGGTTGTATTATCGGCTTAAACACCTTCTTGCGATTCTCAGATATCTCATTCCTTAATCTTCTAACTTGGATTATCTGGAATCTTAGATCTGTCGCAAAATGTGCAAGTCGCTTGTGGGTCTCATGAGCCAAATATGTGCACAAGTATTCCTGAAAGTTTTGTTTTTTATCACAAATACACCTTGTATTTCATAAATATATTTTACATCGATGGAAAATTTAAGAAAAAAATATACTGGGTGATCAAAAAGTCCCTATGCACTTAAAAATATTTTCAGTAACATTTTGTACACTTTTTTTTGTTTCTTTTGTTTTTATTGCACCTGAATTTAATAAATATATTTAAAAACAAACAAAAAAACGCGTAGATGCACGGGGACTTTTTGATCAACCTGTATTTACATCTGTTGAAAAATAGAAAAATTATTATTGAGGTGACATTATTGTAGTGAGGTATTATACCTAATATCATATCTTACACGGGTGGAAGGAGTTTAAACATGGCGTTAGTTGTTGAGTATAATGATTTGTTAATTTCTTATTTCATATATTTATTTATGTAAAAGAAAAATGTTTTTAATTAATGTTACTATAACTTGATTCAATGGTTAAAGTGTTACGTTGGTTGCTAAATTTTGTTTTTATCGCATGTAAGCCTTTCTTAGCTCAGTAGTCCTCAACTTTTTTTATGGTTACCTTCACCCCTAAAATCGTTTTATACCTTCGCGTACTCTTTTTTAGAATATTGGAGAGAATCATTATTGATTGGGTAGTGTTTTGGGGATAGATGACGTCATGGTAATTTTTTTTTGCATTACAATCTGTGAAGCCAAAGAGCCTTGCAGACCCTAGGGAGCTTGCAGCCCCCGCCCCGCTATTGCAGGGTCTGCGGGGGCACTAAGCACGGCTCTGCACTTCAAGTTGTGTGGCAGCTACCTTAAAATAGCCCCCTCCCTCTGTCAAAGGTGGGGAGTGAAGTGGTTGTCAAAATATCTCCATGGTACAATAGTTATGCGTCCCTATCAGCTTTCAGTAAGAATGTTCTAGAATCCAGTTTTATGCTTGCTTTATCTTCCCACACACCTTTTTTTGTTTTTAGTTGAAAACTTGAAGGAGAATAGCAATGTGATTATTTACACAACAACCACCAAAAGTAAAGATGTTTTACCATAGTAGGTGACAAACTTTACCATTTAATCTGGGAAAATAAAATATTAATTAATCTTTGAATGGGAAATTAATGATACGAACGGCTTCAAAAAGTGATTGTGGCCCAATAGCATTACAAATTGAAAACCGCAAAGAAATTGCAAAAATAAGTTTTTTTTTTTTTTTAAGAATCTTGAAAATAATTTCGATTTGCTTCCAGCTTCGGTTTAGAGATTCCATGTTTGCCTTCATTTAGGTAAAATCTTGAATCCTAGTTATGAAGAAAAATGTAAGGTATCCAATACTTTTGCGAGGCACTGTATATATATATATTTTTTTTTTCCATTCCCATGAAAATTTTTTGAAATTTTTCATTCGCTAATTGATTTTACACGTCCCAGAGTGACAACTTGAAAAGCCTCTGGGCGAAACCGGTTGTTG
>JAUZSX010312342.1:0-12193 GCA_034780655.1 Idiosepius hallami | reverse complement strand
ATCATTTGGGTTTACCCCTACATGCTTATTGTTTGTGGTATGTAGGAATTAAATTGATTACTTAATATTTGGTAACTTGGTCAAGTGGGCTTAACAAAGGTATTTGCATAGAGGGTCATTTGGGTTTGCCCCAACATGCTTATTGTTTGTGAAGAATCAATAAAAATATTTTGATGCTGTCTTGAGAATCCAAAAGTTTTACAGAGATTCTCTTCATTTGTTTATTTTATTCTAGTTTGACTAAACTACTTTACTAGAGTTTTAGAGTCTTGCTTCAACTAAAACATTTAAATGTATTAGACATGAGATTTTCTATCTGTGCAACTCTGATTATAACAGTGTCTTCTGTAGGATTTGTCTCTTTTAGAATTTCTCTAAACATTGAAATGTTAACTCCTTGCACAATGTCACATGGTTTACAATTTCTGTCCGCAATGATAGATAGAGCCATTTAAAGCTGTCATTTGAAAATTACTGCCGGCCTGCAAAATACTGATGTAAATGTCAAGTACAATGTTTAAAACAGGCTTATTTTTTGTTATAAACCCTGACTTGTATCCTCTTCTGTTTTTATCTTTTATTTTAGTCTTTTCATTTTTTTTTTTAGATACAATGATTTTTATTTTCTATCTTTTTTTTCGTTGATTTACTCTTACTTTACGTTCCAAACATTTTTTTTTCTTTTATTTATAGTTTAAAAGAAATGGGCATTATTTAGTTTGATGATATTTATTATATAAGTTTTTGTTTAATTTTAGAAAATAAACTAGCAGGGCCTGCATAAATATCCTGCTTACTGCAATTTCATTAACAGCATTTATGTTTTAGATTTAGGCAAGGTATGAATAAAAACAATATAATCATTATACAATGTTAAATAGTGCCTATTGTGTTATTTGAAAAAAATATGTGTGGGCAAAAAAAAAAACATTTTAAAGTAGAAGTACTAATTGATTTTACAGAAACATCAGTGTAATTCAAAATTCAAGAGATGTTCAGATTTTAATTATTATAATATCCAAAATGATATACCCAGGACCATACTTAGTGCCCCAGTAGACCCTGCAATTGCGGTGGAGGGGGTGCAAGCTCCCTTTAGGCCACAAGGCTCCTTGGTTTCACAGATCTTTTGTAATGCGAAAAAATTACCAAAATAATTGAAATACATCTATTAATCCATCTAACTTTCTGGCTATCTCTCGCCCCCTCTGTCTCTCTGTCTCTCTCTCTATCTCTCTCTCTCTCTCTCTCTATATATATATATATATATATATATATATACAGTCAAAGGCTCTAGTATGTTGAGGGGGGAGGCAACTTGATTTTTAGGGTGAAGGGGTTGCAAGGCGCATTCTGTGTCAGGACCGCTAAGAGGCTAAGCACGGCACTTGATATACCATAATTATAATTATACGTTTTAACTTTTATAAATGAATTTTTCATTGCAAAAATAATGTTGGGTGGCTATTATTTAGTCATAACATTTACAAAAAGTTTTACCTACATTAGTAAACACTCTTAAAGAAGGCTCAACAAAAAGAAAGCCCTTTCACAAAAGAAAATAAAATGCAAAAAAAAAATCTATTAGTGTATGTAAACACTGCTCTTTTCTAGAGATAAGTGTTAAGCTAATATGTCTAACACCTGTATCCTATTGTTGTTAATTTACCAATTTTGATTAAATAAAGGTTTCAGATTGAATTCTATAAACATTTCTGATTTTGGCACATAAGTTTGTTAGTTCAATAAAAAAAACAAAAACTTCTTAAATTTGATGCTGGGCACATTATCTGAAATGTGTATGTTGATAAAGATGGGAAAGCAGATAAACAAGTCCTTTAAAAATGTAGCATATGATAATAATAATAATAATAATAATAATGGAAATCAGAGAAGACTTGTTGTCACTCTGACTTCAGTAAAAACCATTAGTTGCTGGGTGTGAGAATGCCTGGTGATTGGTGTGAGATCTCACATAATGATAATAATAATAATAATCGAGCATATAACTCATTACAAAAAAAATTTACATAAGATATACTAATAAAAAACAAACTTACTTTTGGTTATTTAAAATTTTTGACTTGTTCTTTGTTGAAATAAAGCTATTGATGTAATTTAATGAATCAATAAGTAAATAGAATTGGCACAAAGTAAACTTTTCATTTGCGTGACGACCTTCCAAATGGCAAAGAATGTTCAAATTCAGTTTTATGCTTTTTTTCTACTATTAAAGCACAAGAGTGCATCCATCTTGAATATTCTCTCCATTTGTTAGAATCAGTTCATACCAGACAGAAATAATGCCATGTGGAACTTTGCCAAAACCTTTTCTTCCCAAGCTTACCTGATCTAAGAAGCTATAGAAACTACATCAGCTTCAGAGCCAAAGCAAGAATGGCCATATTACTTCATTAATCAGAAACGATGTATGAAACGGATACTTCATGCTTCTGCCCATAAGACACTGACTTGTTAGAACAAAGTGCTTTGGTTGCATTCACTTTTATTGAATAGCTTCACATGGACATTTGATATCAAAGATATCAAAAGGTTTTCTCATCTATTTCTTGTTTTATGTCATATCCAATTTCATTATTATTCAACTTCTTATTTCATGTTTTGGTTAGTATGTTATCTTATAGATCAAAAGGTCTTATATGAAGTGTATATTCTATTTACAAGGTCATTTTTATGTGCTCTTACCCAGGCTTTTTTTACATTCGGTGTTACTCTTCACCTATATGAGCTACTCTCCTGAGTTAACGAGCCCCATCTGCCCGAGGCTGCTAAAGTGAAATTAATGGTTTTGACTGGTATTTGAACTCACGTAATACGATTCCAGAGCTCAAGCTTTTCCCAATGCTCCACCGTCGCTGCCCAAGTGTATATGATAGAATTTTAAATGTCCAATCTATCTATTACGTTCAAATGTAGGCAAGTAGTTTGGAAGACTTATTAGGCATTTTCTTTCACTTTGTTACAGATTAGATATTGTTATTTAAAATTTAAAAAAAATTTAAAAAAAAGAACAATGATTCTCCTAACAAATGACTATAAATCTAAATGTGTTGTAAAAATAAGAAATCCAATCAAACAAATATTTTAGCAGTAAAGAAAAGAAGGTGTCCTTAAATAATCCCAGGCTATTTGTTCATAATTTGATATAATAGATTCATGCCCTACACTATAAAAACCAACTAGAAGGAGCTGACAGTGAGTTTTATGGGTTCCTGGCCAGAAAATACAGGCTCCCTTTCTACCATTTCTCAAAGTTAAATGCCATATGTAGAGGCTGTGCAGCAGGTGATATATGCATTTAAGCTTAACTATGTCCAGTTGTCACTACAGCCATTAGACACACATTATGATGTGCAGACAAAGCAATATAACCTAAGTCAGAAAGCATATACTGGAGTGTTTAAGAAGGGCATCCTTGTAAATTTTATGGGAAGTCAAGTGAACCCCTTTGCAGTGCCAGGCCCTTGGATATGGTCTGGTTGATTGAAGGCTGTCTCCCCTTGCCTAGTACTCTAATATTACACCATGAAATTTCCCTAAAATAATGGAATCAATAAATAAGCTTATAATTCACATATGATAACCATGGAAAACATGTTGTGATATATTCTATTTATTTAGGCTAAATAGTGATGTCATTTCTTTTATAGTGATGGGCACAAAATTTCTATTAAACAAGGTTTTTGCATGTTACCAAATACCATGTAAAATAAAGTTTCTAAAGAAGAAGTGAAAAAAAGTCAGTGTTGTAATGCAAGCAATCAAGTGATTCACTAGAGGAAATATTGATTTAGTTTTTATTCTTTTTTGCATATCGTTTTTTTATTTTGTTTATTTTCATCTTAGGATATCCAAAAGCTGAAGTGTGAATATATTAGTTTCTTGGATTTTCATTTATTTCATGTTCTTTGTGCTTTTTTTCTATCATGCTGACCTCATTTTTGTTACTAAGTTACTAAAAAGGCATATAAAAATGTTGAAGTGAAAATGTATCTTGCATCCAATCTAACGTATGAATTGAATGTATGGCTTATGCAAGATGCTTTTTTTAAAAAAGATATTTACTTAATCTATTCAAAACATGAACAAGAAAAAATACTTTCCAATTATTCCAAAATATTATGGATGAGCAACAATAGATTATCAATTACTAATAAATGTATTCATCAACAGAAAAACACACACAAACACATGTTTTTATATTCATGAGATTATTTTCTGAAAAAACAATACAAAATAATCTTAAGTTGAATGAAATTAGAATTTTTTTGTTTGATGTTTTTTAGAAAAAGTTTTTAATTATTTAAAATGAATTGTTTTTGTATATAGAATATGTATTAATAGTAATCAAAAATTGTTGATGTTATTTTTATTATGTAAAATATTTGGATATTTCCCCTGAATAATTAAACCTTCAGATTAAATTTCATATCTACAAATGATTTTATAATGAATTAGAAATAAAAAATTATTTGCTTTAAACCACTAATCCTAATCATAAGCATTGATGCATGATTGAATTCTTTCATGCAAAGATAATTGAACTGAATAACATTCACTAGCACCTGATGAACGTTTACAAAGCCAATGCAGTTGATTTAAGCATAGTAAAGAGATGGGGTTATTGATTTCAGAATGGTGAAGGAAATGGACGTGACAAAGGGCACTCCAGTCTAGAAAATGAACTGCCTTGTTCACTGCCTACAAAATTGCATTAAGAAGTAGAAAATAAAATTCTGGATTATAAAATATCCCATATTTTAATCTTACAACTCTTGATGTTCGTAGCTTGAAAAAAAAAAATTCTCAAAACAGGATGCATTACTTTTGGATCAACCATTGTAGATTTATCAAGTATATTATCAAAATGATATTTGTTAGATTTTTTTTATTTAATCATATGAAACCTCCTTTTTACCATTTATAAAATATATATTCTTTATGTACAGGTGTTTTTTTCAAAGCATATGAAGTAAGTGTATTGCTTGAGAGTGAAAAGTTTCTTCCTTATTAAATTAGTTGTAATCCTGAAAGATGGCATAATTGTAAATAAATGAGAAATCTATTTCACTAGAATAAGTAAATAATCTCTTTACATTCTGTTTTATCTACAGATCTCTTGTATTTTCTATTATAGACAATTTGCAAATTATTTATTTATAATTCTAATAAAAATAATTCTAATTAAAATTTCATTTGGAACGAAGCAAAATAAGATTAACCTAATTTACGAAACAAATTTTATTTCATTTATTAATTTTTTTTTTTTGCAGACTTTTGTCCACATCTTACATAGTTGTCATTCTTCACTACATTTTAGCCATCTGGTTCACCGGCCTTCATCAGGTGTTTAACCACGACACCAGATAAATTATAATATTATAAATTAAATTATAATATATTATTACTTAGATTATAATATACTAATACTTAATTCATAATATTTTATATATTATAAGATTTTCTTCTAAGATTTATTATTTTTTTATGGGGAAAATAGGGTTAAGCACACAAAAAATCAATTATTCTTAAAGTGGCTAAAAATCTAGTTGTGGTCCTGTGTGTAATGTTTAGATATCTTGGTTTTATTTATTGATTGCAAAGGCTGTTTTATATGGGCAGAAACCAAGAGGGAAGACAGCAAGTTTATTCCTAACCATTTCTTGGCATCATTTCCTTTACAGTTGGCTCCAAATTCAAAGATAAGAATAACAAAAAGACTGACCTTAAATTGGAATGTTTTATTTCTTTTCTTTACAGATTTTACTCTTGTTCCAATCACATATGCACTGGCTTTTTAGTTCTTCTTTTTTTTATCATTACAATATTTGCTTCAGTTTGTACCAAAGATTTATATGATAATTACAAGAAAAGGTGAATTTTATCCGTTTAGTCGACTATTGCAACGAATAAATTATTGATGTAATGTAATCTATACTATATTCAATATATTTCTATCTGAATCTGAAACAATAACCTTTTATCTAAATTGTATTTATTTCCAGCACAAGTTGAATCAAAAATAAAATTGTAGTATTCATTTTTTTTAGTAAAAATCTATTACAATAATATTATTATTCTTGTAAAGGCTCATTCATAAACAATAATGATTAAATCCAAAATACATTTACATTCCTGATCAAAAATTGAAAATCACTCACAAAATCTTTAAAAAGAAAACTTTTTTTACGGATAGATTTTAAACTCTTCTGATTTAAGGTTTCCAATGCTACAATCAAAAAGATTATGGAAACACAAATCTACATTCCAAACATTTTATTGAAAAATTTACATTTTTATAAACTTAGGCTTTTTACACTTGATCAAAATTATTAGACTAGAGAGAAAACTTTTATGAATTTGTATAAAAAGAGATCAATTCAATTATAATGATGAAAAGTTAGAACTTAAAAGAAAATAATATTTATACCTGGCAATGTTGGTTATGTTTTTGGTAACCAAATAAAACAAAAACTTATGTTTAAAGGTTAATTTACAAATAGAATATCCATACACTGATATGCAGTCTGCATAAATAGAATTGGTTTTTATTTAGACATTTATTTGCAAAGGTTATTTTAATAAAGTCTGTAGGTTATTTATGTAGAAAGAATCTATTGATAAGTCATCATCAAACAATATGAGTTCAAAGTAATTCTTGAGAAAACCAATTTATATTTGGATGGATTATAAATGAAAGAAATAAAAAAAACAAACATAGTTTTTCAGAATCCTTGGGATGAGGCTTGATAATTTGTGAAACTATTTTTTGGACTGTAGTCCTCATCCTTATTATTGTTATATAACAATAATATATTATAATATATAATATATATATATAACAATAATATATGTTAATATATAATATACATATAACTATGATATATTATAATATATATTATATATATATAACTATGATTTATTATAATACATAATATATCTATAACAATAATATATTATAATATATATATATATATAAATATATATATAACAATAATATATTATATATCATATAACAATAATAAGGATGAGGACAACAGTGCAAAAAATAGTTCAACAAAAAAACATCTTTATATTGTTTTTTATATAGGATATATATATATATTAAAACTATTTCAATTTGTTGATGAATTGGTTAGTTTCATGACATATCAATTTTTTCAATCAATTAATACTAAATCAATAATTTTTGATAAATATTTTTCTTTCTTTAATCCATTGTTTTGAATAACACAAGATTTAATCCATCACAAGAAGAATTCATATATATGATAAACTCTGTGTACCACTTTATTGTAGGTCAATATTTTTTTAATTTTGAAATTTTTATAAAATGCAGAGAGGTAAAATTACCAGAAAATAGAAAAATTAGCTTAACTTTCAAAATATTTGTTTAAATTCCACAAAAGTCAAGGAAATAAGGCACCTTATTTTTCCAGTGTACAAAATTTCACTACTCTGCATTTTATAGAAATTTCAAAATTTTGACCTGCAATAAAGAGTTACATGGGATTTACAAGTTCATCTAGTTATAATAATTATCCAAATATTTACTGGATTATGATAAAAATAAGATGGTTTTGCTTAAACAAACATTAAATTTCCATTATAATAGTATAATCAGTAAACACATTTGATATTTTCTTCAAATACTTATATGATACTTTAATTGCTATAAATTTTGTGTCTAAAAAAACTGTCTGTTTTGTTTGTCTTGTCTATAAAGGGTTAGTTTTGGAGATTTGTTTGGCTATTCAGGGTATCTGAATCCCAAACACAAATCAGTATTTGTATTGGTCAGTCTTATATTGATTTACTCGAATAGAATTAAAAGGAATTACAGAGTTTCATTTCCTATGGACAGATCTGTTCACTACATGTTAGCAAATCTTCTAGTTTTATTGATTGATTGTGCCTTATGTGTCTTGTGAAGTTGATGGATTTTCATTGCAACTGATCAGAATACTGATAAACTTGCTGAATAAGCAATTTCTTCAATAGGATTATTGTCTGAATAAACATATTTGATTTCATGTCAAATGATAAGTAGTGAATAGTTTTCCAAGAAACATTTTTCAGATTTTCTCAGTGAGCACTAAATACTGGCAGAATAGTCTAACATGTCTTATATGTGTCAAGTGTGGTTTGTGTTGAAATAACAAATCAGCTTTTAAACATTGATAATCTGTTATTTCTAAACCAATACACTTTATTTTTAAATGAACCTTTAGTATGGTTACACCTTTTAACTTATGACAAGAAAATATTGTGTTTTAACTGGGATCTGAACTCACATAATACGACTCCAGAGCCCAAGCTTTAACCAATGCTCAACTTTCCCTGCCTAAGTATACTAAACTTAAAATACTAAATTGTGCTAAGCTCAGAAAGTCCAGTAGCATGGTGCTAATAGCTTTGCTTTTAGAACTATAATCCTTTACTCCAAAAGTGTTGATAAAATATAAAACAAAGTTTTATATATATATATGTATATAAATATATATACAAATCAGAAAGAAATTCTGAAAATTGAGCCAGTTCAAATCTCAGTCAAAACCATTTCACTTTAGCAGCCTCGGGCAGATGGAGCTCGTTAACTCGGGAGAGCAGCTCATCTAGGTGAAGGGTAACACTGAATTGAAAATGCCCGGGTAAGAGCACGTAAAAATGGCCCTGTGCCAAACTTGGGTTGGGGCTCACCAAGTAGATATCATACTTATATAATTTGGCTTTAAATCTTTGAACCCCGACTTATGAAAATTACCAAGTAGTCACCCAGAGTCGCTATTTTCAGGAACATATTAAATCCATATTTTTAGTTTGTCTTCTTTTGCCTTATTTTGTCAGGGGAAATATCTGTCTCTAGAGGTCTAAAGGTTAATATGGTCCTCTAATAGAATGGCTCTGTGTGACTAGTTTGTAATTTTTCTAAGTCAGGGTCCAAAGACTTAAGATAATATATACCATTTTTGGTCCAGTGTTATAAAATTATAATTTTATCGAACCCTTTCAACCCTAAAGGGCCAATATATCGGCCCTGGCAAAAGAAGACGCACCGATATTTTGTTCTTAATATGGTCCTCTAATAGAATGGCTCTGAGTGACTAGTTAGTTATTTTGCTAAGTCAGGGTCCAAAGACTTAATAAAATAAAATATACCACCATTGGTCCAGTGTTATAAGATTATTACCACTTTCGACCCTAAAGGGGAGATATATCCGCCCTGGTGACCTAAGGCAAAAGTAGACACACCAATATTTTGTTCCTCATCATCATAGCGTATTGCACAGTGATGTGCATAGTGTAACAATTGATTACCATGAAAGGAGTAGCAGGAGCACCACGTGCAGGTTTGTTACTTGCTCTTGTACAGTACCTGGTATACCTAAATGGTCATTCATCTAACTACTGACCCGGCTCGACGTTGCTTAACTTTGGTGATCTTACGGGAACCAGTGTATCCAACGCGAATTGACCGTAAATTTTGTTCCTAATATAATCCGGTAATCAAATGGCTCTGAGGGATTAGTTGTTAATTTTGCTAAGTCAGGATCAAAATTAATCATTATCAAATCAAAAATGAGGATCTTGAATTTCAACTAAAAATTGAATAATTTCTCTACAAGTTTTAATAATTTAACTTTAAAGGATCAATACATTAGCCGTGAGGACTTAATGCAAATAAGGCAAACCGATATTTTGGCCTTAATTTGGCCCTCTAATAGAATGGGTCTGGTCGTGGTGGCCTCCGCGATATATACCATTGGTATTATATTTCGGAGGCCACGGTCTGGTTGATTAATGTGTAATTTTGCTAAGTCAGGGTCCAAAAAAGTAAGAAACAACTAGTGACTTACCCCTAACATATTTAGTGGTCTTCTGTCAAGCAACAAGCTTTATATTAGTTTTCCCTTAATACATTTAGAATTATTTACTTTTTTTTTTACTTATCGAATACCAGAAACCAAGCAACTAAAAAAAACAAGACTCAGCATCCCTATCTACAAAAACACCTGAAGACGGCCTGCGGGAGACAAGGCCAAAACATAGTGTAGAAACATCAAAAACCTACTAAGATGAGGACAAAAGTCCGACGAATTAAGTTCATTCCTAAATTACAAAGCCTCATCTCAAAAATAAAAATAAAATATAATTATAAAATTCTCATCACACTTGAAATATACATCTATCAATCCATCCATCTCTCTTTCTGCCTCTCTCTCTCTCTATTTATAGAGTCGAAGGCTCCAGTATGTTGAGGGGGTGCAACTTGCTTTTTTTAGGTTAATGGGGCTGGAAGGTACATTTTGTGTCGGGGCCGCTAAGTGGCTAAGCACGGCACTACCACTAAAAATATGCATTTTATTACTTGTTTAAAATTAATTTATCGCTCAGAAAAAAAAAATGATGAGATAAAGTTATTTGCAACACTTGAAAACAAGATAAAAAAACATTAGAATATGTCTGAACACAAGTGGAACTTTTTGTTATTAATTTGTGATTATTTGACTTAATTAAATTCCATTAGAATACATGATATGCACAGATCATTTCATTTATACTTGTAATCTTTTTTTAGACATTTAAGCGATAATATATTTAATTAGCATATAGTCTTGTAGTTGAAGTAATATAATCCATTCTAAGATAAAATACGAGAGGAAGCGTAATTGATAAAGACGTGAGATTATTAATTAGAACATAAAAAAAGAAAGTGAAAAAAAATATTCCATAAAGTGTATATTGAATTAAAATATCTAAAATTCTGGGGAAATACATATTGAAACTAAGATAAAATCGTTGAAAATAAAAGAAAAAGATTATCATTAAAGCAGACCATATGTTCATTATATTCATGTGTTCGGTGTTAGCAGTCGCGCTTCTCAGTTTCATCTTTTTAAAATTTTACATTACATTTCAAATAGATTAAGAATAATGAAATTTTGATCATCTGAGCTTCTCATTGGTTGGTTTATACTTACTTGGTTGGGCACCAACTCAAGTTTGGCACAAGGCCATTTTTACATGCACTTTTGTGATCAGTGTTACCCTTCACCTAGATGAGTTTATATTAACTTGGTTGATCCGCAACTCAGGTCTGGCACAAGGCTATTTTTACATGCACTTTTGTAATCAGTGTTGCCCTTTACCTGGATGAGATTATATTTACTTGGTCGAGCCGCAACCCAAGTTTGGCACAAGGCCATTTTACATGCACTTTTGTGATCAGTGTTACCCTTCACCTAGATGAGTTTATATTAACTTGGTTGAGCCGCAACTCAAGTTAGGAACAAGGCCATTCTTACATACTTATTTTATCACTTTTATGATCAATGTTGCCTTTTACCTAGATGAGTTAATATTTACTTGGATGAGACATAAACGAAGTTTGCCACAAATCCATTTTTATGTAATCATTATATTTCCAGGCTTTTGTAAGCAGTGTTGCCCTTTATCTAGATGAGCGACTCTCCTGAGTTAAACAGCCCCATCTGTCCAAAGCAATTAAAGATAAATGCAAAAGTTTCGATTGGGATTTAAATTCAGGATTAATTGGTTGGTTGTTTTTATCTTTTATTTAACTGGCAGAACGACCTTTATTAGGGCATTTAATGCTGCAAATTATTTTAATTAACCCTTTCAACCCTAAATTGCCAATATATCGGCCCTAGTAAATTTAGGCAAAAATAGACATAACGACATCTCAACCCTAATATGACCGTTTTTAATAGAAAGGGTTTGAGTGACTAGTTGGTAATTTTTTCTAAGTCAGTGTCCAAATGATAAGGCTGAAATATCGGCCCGTGTGTGCATCTTCTTTTGCCTTAGGTAGGCAGGGGTGGGATATCAGTGTTTAAGGGTTGAAATTTAATTTTATTTTTTGATTTATTTATTTTTTCACTTTTTTTTGTCTTTTGTTTTTTAATTTTTTTCAATTTTTTGTCTTCCAATTTGTTTTTTTTTTTAAACCACATTTGTTTCTTGAACACTAGATTATATTCTTTACTAGCAACTTTAGCCTGGATTTTAGCTAAAATTTTGGCCGTAAGTGTTCTACTATATGTTATACACATGTGTTAATTTTTCGAAGGGATACTGAATAAAGATAAGAAAAAATGAATTTAAACGTCATAGAATAAATGACGTTTTTGTTATGACGTTTTATTATGAA
>JAUZSX010312332.1:0-12193 GCA_034780655.1 Idiosepius hallami | reverse complement strand
TTCTTTTTTTAAAGAATATGTTTTCTGTTAAAAGCATATTCTTTTTATTTTTTTCAGAATATGCTTTTAACAAAAAGTATTTTTTAAAAAGCATATTCTTTTTATAAAAAGAATATTCTTGTCACAGCCCTATTCATTAGCAATGTAACAATTTCTTGTAGACTGTTGTCCTCATCTTTGTATTGTTTGTTTCACTATGTTTCAGAAAACTTATCCTCTGGCTTTCAGGGCCATAGCACAGCAAATAGAAGCGTGAAGTCTCTTAAGATCCATATGTCTGAAGATAATTTATACAATAGATAATGTATATCCAAGCAGGCTAGAGGTTTAGTTTGTCAAAACGTGTGACAAACAACATTTTTGGAAGGCAGTAATTACTAGGGTTGTAACAATATGCTTTTATTAAAGATTATTCTTGCTGTTACTTGACTTTTTTGTGATTCCATGATTTTTTTTTAATCTGTGACAAGAATAATCTTTAATTAAAGCATATTATCACAGCCCCGCTAATAACTAACAGACTTCACTATTGTGTGATTTTACCATTTCTTTTAAAAGGGCTGTGATAATATGCTTTTATTAAAGAATATTCTTGTCACAGCTCTAATACCTAGAGTTCGGAGATGAACATTCCTTAATAAATGCATATTATCACAGCCCTACTAATAACTAACAGATTTAAAAGAAATAGTAAAATTGCAAAATAGCCAAGTAATAACAAGAATAATCTTCAATAAAGGCATTATGTCACAAGCCTAATAATTACAAGAATATGGTTACAAGCTACAGAGTTCCTATCCAATGTTGTGGATAAGTTGGTGTAAATGTAGTGAAACAACAAGGCAGAGAAAGACAACAGTCTGCAAGAAAATAATACATAATTAAACTTTATTTTACCTAAATTGCTGGTTTATCATTCATATTTGTATTAATACCCTTGGGAAAGGCATAGATCCTTACAAACCGTCCTGCTATGGATTAAATAGTGCATTATGTGTGATTAAAGAACATTAATCGAAAATATTTTTTCTTGGCATTAAATGTCTTGAAGAGGTTGATAAGGCAGACAACAAAAGAAGACGTTTCTCAAAATGATTGGTTATGTGGCATATCAACCTTTTTAGGTCATTTAATCCCGAGAACAAACAACTTTTCTATTGATGATTTTTAGTTATTATATATTTTTGTTTTAAAGACCCACCAAAAGTATACAGAATAGATTTAATCGCATTTTTATTCCAAGATATTTATTTTGATATGTGTTTCAGACTATTGTCCTCATCTTTATCATTTTTATACACAAATTATCTAGCCTCATCCTAAAAATTTCGAAAATATTTATTTTTATTTTGAAATTCATTTTAAATCATTTGGCTAAAAAACCAAAACTAAAATTTATATAGATAATACAATGGGTGCTATATTAATAAAATATGAAAAAATAAAAGCTACAAAATGATAAAATAAAAGCTATAATTTTAGATTAGCAAAACTTGTGGAAATTCCACGGTAGTTGAAGATTTTTAAAAAACGCACATTTTATACAAATTTCAAAACAGTCTTTATCCTAAAAAAAAATAAAATGATTTGATCACATTTTTAGGACAATTGGAGATCATTCATTAAGATCTTTTCTGAATTCCTTCCAAAAAGAGTTAGTCTAAAGGGAGGTAATTTGTTCTGGTGTTACTATTTGCAATAATGATGATGATAGTTATTTATGACACCAACTGGATTTACAGACTAGCTGATTAATGTAAAAAATGCTTTTTTTCTTGAAAAAAAGAGTGGTTAATTAGACTGAATTACCTTCCTATGACCTCTAAGATTTATAATCAAAATAGCAATTGATTTAAAAAAAAAAGTTATTAAACATTTAATGAACACAAATTTAAAAGGATCTTTTTTTTAAATTATTATTTTTATTTAATATTTTTTTTTAGGAGGGGGAGATTTTGATTTAAAAAGTAAAAACTATATTAATTTGAAATTTAAAAAAAAAGAAATTGTGATTCTGCTGTTTTTTGTGAATGAGAGCGTGTTAATCTTTTATTCTTTTTAACTACAGCTTTATGGCAAAACTTAAAAATCCTTGCTAGTTTTTTTTTTTTTTTTGTCAATCTGCTTCTTTTCAGTATTAAAATTTTTTAAAGTATTCTAAAAAAAAAAGGAAAAAAAAAGAAACAAACAAACAAAACAACAAAAAAGCAACAAAACAATTCAAATAAAAATCATTTTTTTAAAGACCTTTCATTGTTTTTGTTTCTCACTTTCTGTTAAAGTGCCTCTTCAGGTACTTTTTTTAAAAATTTATTTTTTGTTTCACATCATTTGCATGTTTTTTTTTTGTTGTTTTTTTTTTTTTTAAATTCTCTTTGAATGTTGTTTGTTTCTTTTACCCAAATTTATTTTTCTTAACCCTAGTAAAAAGTGAAAATGAAAAAAAAAAAATGAAAAATTTATCCCCCATTTTTTTTTTTTTTTTTTTTTAGGGGGAGGCAGTAAATGTCCAGAACCACATTCTAAACAACCTTTAAAATAAAAAAAAAAAATTATATATTATATCTACTTGGTGAGCACCGACCCAAGTTTCGCACAAGGCCATTTTTATATGCTCTTACCCGGGCTTTTTACATTCAGTGTTACCTTTCACCTAGCTGATCTGCTCGCCCGAGTTAACGAGCCCCATCTGCCCGAGGCAGCCTAAGGTGAATGTAA
The DNA here is from genome assembly GCA_034780655.1 of Idiosepius hallami. NCBI lineage: Eukaryota > Metazoa > Mollusca > Cephalopoda > Idiosepiidae > Idiosepius > Idiosepius hallami. The sequence goes on along the minus strand of JAUZSX010312332.1, from coordinate 9,475 downwards.
TGGTTGGGATTTGAACTCGCTTAATACGATCTCAGAGCCCAAGCTTCTACCAATGCTCCACCATTGTTATATGTATATTAAGAAATATATGAAATTATAAAGTTCAAATTCTTTAATATTTGTGAACAATTTATGTTCGTTTAAAATTCTGACTAATTTATTTTTAACCCTTTAGACCCTAAGAGGCCGATATATCAGCCCTGAAAACATAAGGCAAGAAAAAATACACTAATATTTTGGCTTTAACATGTTTTTCTTATATAACAACACTGGAGTGACTACTTGGTAATTTTGATAAGTTGGGGTTCAAAGGATAATTGTATTTATCAGGGAATTCTTTTGAGATGAGGCTTCTTTATGTATTAATTTATTCTGCAGACTTTTGTCCTCATCAACAAAGGCCAAAGAATGAGTTGGCCGAAACATGATACTTGAGGACAAAAGTCCACAGAATTAATCAATACATGGATGATTTATTTTTAATTTAATAAAATGGTTAGAATATTCAAATTTCCAAATGAAATCATATTTCAAATATGGTTTAGATAATAAAAAACATAAAATAATTAAATATTATTTTTCTTTATTCTAGTTGCTCAAAAAATCTCTTTACACTGAAATATTCGTCATTAGAAAATTTGGAAAATATTAAATTTAAAATATCTAGTATATTTTGCATCATTTAATACACCCTTATACAGACAACAATTAGTGATCTTTTGGCAACATATGGCACATGGGCCACACTTGGCATGCTAAACAATTTCTAATAGTACACAAACACTGCCAGTTTCATGTATGGATTTTGTTATGAACCAATTAGTAATAAAAATCTTTTAAAGAACTATTTCATTTAATGTGGTTTACAACTTTACTTATTGGATATATAAAAATAAAATATATTATTAATCCTTTAAACCTTAAAGAAGGCACACATCTGACGATATTTCAACCCCCACTTTTGGACCCTGACTTAGTAATATTACCAAGTAGTCACTCCGAGCAGTTCTATAAAAAAAAACATAAAAGGGTCAAAATGTCAGTGTGCCTATTTTTGCCTTTGGTTGCCAAGGCCAATATATCGGCCTCTTAGGATCCAAAGGATAAAAATAAATTTGTTAAATTTGAATAGTACAAAATACATTTTTGTAGTTGTTGGCATTCAAAATAATTTGTAACCTAAAGTTGGCTCACAGTTAGCAAAAAGTTAGCTACCCCTGGTCTATCATATAATTATTAGAGCACGGAAAAATGGCCTTGTGCCAAACTTTGGTTGGTGCTTGACTAAGTAAATATATTATAATCATCAGAGGGTGGAATCGTGGAGCAGTGATAAAAGTTTGAACTTTGGAAATCTATTATACAAGTTCTAATCCTAGTCAAAACCATCACATTCACACATATAATACCGAAATTATTGGCACCCTTTCAATTTTTGAGTTTTTTGGAGAAAAAACAATTTTTTTTTCACTAATCATTTTTATCAAAGTGTTGATGAACATTTATTTTGGATATTTTATAATAAACAAAAAGTGTTTCAGGAGATGATATAAATGATCAACACTTTAATAAAATTGTGAAAAAAAAAAAAAGGGTGCCAATAATTTTGGCATTAACTGTACTAGGAATCCTCATCTCAAAGAATTCCCCAAATAAGTACAATGAGAGAAATAATCTGAAATAACACAAAAACTGATTTGATTTTTATCTTTTTTTTTTTGTATTCATTGTACTTAAGACCTGATTCTGGACAATTATTGCCTATATTTATTTTTATTGTCATTTTGCTTGCTTTTATTTTTTTCTTAAATAATAATCATTGGAATGCGGTACACTGACATTATGGAAGAATAAATGATCAATGTTTATATATATTCTTACTTATAAATGATGAAGTTTATGTAATTTGTGAGGTAGAATTATTAACAGGGCCATGCTTTTATTAAGGTATAATTCTTGTCACAAACTGGACTATTTTGCAATTTTTACCATTTCTTTTAATTATTTACTTATTAGTAGGGCTGTAACAATATGCTTTTATCAAAGATTATTTTTGTTATTGATTTGACTATTTTGCAATTTTTACCATTTCTTTTAATTATTTACTTATTAGTAGGGCAGTGATAATATGCTTTTATTAAAGATTATTCTTGTTATTGACTTGACTATTTTGCGATTTTTACCATTTCTTTTAATTATTTACTAAATAGTTAGGCTGCCATGACAATATTCTTTTATTAAAAAATCTGCTTGTCATTTGCCTAAATTAGTAGGACTGTGACACAAATATTCTTTAATAAAAAGCATAGTTTTACAGCTCTGGTTATCTGTACCAGACATGTGTCATGATGCGTGAATCATGGTATAAACAAAAAACCCTTTAAATAAAGTTTTGAGTATATTTTGGGGTATTACGCTACACCAGTGTTTAATAATTGCAGGATAAATGCCCAGGATTATATTCCATCCGGAGCTTCTGTAACTACAAAAGTGATTTTCATTCATAAATGCCAGCTAGGTTCTATTCATATTTGAACTAATAATACTCTTGGTCAAGGTATGAAGCCTTTTTCCAGTTACAGTGTATGTAACTAACTACTGCTATTCCAAAAATTTGATAACAAAAAGGAATCTTTTTTTTTTTTTTTAACTATTGTCCTCATCTCTATAGATTGTTTTAAAAATCAAGTTTAGGTCAATAACTGACCTTCATCAGCTGCATCATGATTTTATTAATGCAGCTGATTATGACTGGATAGAAATTGTTCTTGGCATTAAATGACCTAAAAGGGTATGAATCCTCACATTCCATCCAACTATGGATTAAATAGTGCATTTAATTGTGTTATTCAAATAAATATGTGTGGAGAAAAGGTTTATCAAAAATGATTGTTCTTGGTATTAAATGACCTAAAAAGATTGATGACCTAAAAAGATTGATATCCCACAAAACAAAAACAATATCATTTAGGCTTTTTTCTTTTAATTGATATTTTGTAAATATTACCCTCAAGGAGCTTTCAGTTTCCTTAAAAAGGCCGATATATCGGCCCTGGTGATTGAAAGCAAATGTACCGATATTTTTGTCCTAACATAGTCGCATCTGAGTGAATAGTTGGTCATTTCCTAAGTTAGGATCCTAATGGTTAAAGTTATCTTATATAAAGTCTGATCAATTATTTTTCCATATTAATGTCATTGTAAATTGCTTGCTTGCCTTGGCATGAAACTCTTCTTTCTTTCTTTCTTTCTTTCTCTTTGGTCTTTTTTTTTTTTTTTTTAAAGAATGCATGATAGGTAAAAGCCATGATGCATGGTAGAAAACTTACACCCTTATTCCTAACCCTCAACCCAAGTGCTAGTTACCCTTTTCTTTGATCCCATATCTACCAACCTACCCTCATGTTGCATCATAAGAACCACATTTCAAACACACACCCCTTTTCAATTCACAAGTTTTGGAGAAATCATTTGATTCTAGGATTATCACTTTATGTAAAAAGGTTATTTTTAGATTAAAAATCAAAAAAACAAAAAAAAAAAAACTTTTACACTTTATGTAAAAAGGTAATTCTTAAATTAAAAAAAAAAAACAAACAAACTTTTACAGTTTATGTAAATAGGTAATTCTTAAATTAAAAAAAAAAAACAAACAAACTTTTACAGTTCATGTAAATAGGTAATTCTTAAATTAAAAAAAAAAAACAAACAAACTTTTACAGTTCATGTAAATAGGTAATTCTTTAAGAAAAAAACAACAATAAACCTTTTACACTTTATGTAAAAAGGTTATTTTTAGATTAAAAAAAACAACAAAACAAACTTTACTTTTATTAATTGGCTTAATTATAAATTTAAAACCCATAAGAAAATTAATTACATCAGGACTCCAGATTGTAATGAAACAAGTGATTTTTTTCTAGTGGCGACTAAAAATAATAAAACTTATTTTTTGGTGAGTATTTTTTTTATTGACAATCAACCTTTTTTTTAAAAAAAAAAACAAACAAGCAAGCAAAGTCCAATTATTTAAACAAAGTTGTTATAGAATAGAAAATAGAACAATATATATATTTTTTAACAAGGTTGTTTAAAAAATATCTGAAAAAATTCATATTATTATAACATCAAAGTAAAATAACAATTTATGATTTTGGCTAGTAAATGAAAATATTTAGTTGTCATAAGTCAACTGAAGGTAAATTTGTCCCTATTGGCCGTATATTATAAAATAATTTTGTGTTAAGTTATTTGTGTATATATATATATACATATTTGTGTGTGTATATATATATATATACATAATATTTTATAAAAAAACAAGAATATATATTAGTGCTGGCACATTTAGGATTTTCCTTCTTCAGGGCACATTTATTATTATTGATACTATTTTTTGTCCATTAGGTTTTGTTAGGAACAAGGTCTTTTTTAGTTTTATGATGAAAAATGAAATATTTTTGGAATAAAAAAAAAAAAAAAAAAATTAAAATTTACTGAAAACTGTTTAAAATATCAATTTATATTTTTATTTTTTGCTTGAACTAAATGCCATATTCATTTTTTTTCGTACTTAGACTTTTGTTTTCTAAAATCAATGATAATTTTTTTTTTTCGGGGTGGGGTGTATTTGTCTATATTCATACCAACAAAAGGTAATCTATTAGAAATAGAGCAAAAAAAAATTGAAATTTGAAAAAAATACAATTTAAAATAAACCCCAAGCAATCAACAAAATATACATTCTACCAAAATTTGCATATTGTACAGTGTTGCTTTTCAAAATAATTTAAATTATCTACCTTAGTAGCAAGTCCTTCGAATACAGGAAACACTTCTAGTATCTGAGAGCAGGGAGGGAAAAAATCAATTTCTATCAGATTAATTCGATTATACTTGTAAAAAAAAAAAATCCTCATTTTTATTTTATTGACAGTAAATCAGAGTTTTAATCTAAAGGAAATGCTTTGAATAAATATTCGAACCAATTATCTCCCTTTACAAATTATGGATTTGGCTTTAAGCTAAAATTAAAAACTGCCAATTTCAACTATGATTAGTTTTCTTTTTCTTAGTTTTATACTTTCTTTTTCTTAATAGTGAATCTATTTAGATCTACTTCAATTTATAGTTGTAGCATTAAAGACAGACACCTTAAGAGTCATAATTTTTTTAACTTTCAGCTGAACTGGTTATTTTGCTATATATAAATATATATATATAAATAAATAATGTATATATAAAAATTGTAAAACTCTTTCGTTAATTAATAACCAAAGAGCACAATACTGTTGTAGAGCTTTGTTGAGTTTGATGGTTCTCTACCCGGGTTTCACCTTCCAGATAGTCAGGAGAACATCATTAGTTCGAAAACTAATGATGTTCTCCTGACGATCTGGAAGGTGAAACCCGGGTAGAGAACCATCAAACCCAACATTAATCTGTGTAGTAAGATTGTTTAAATTTGTAGTTAGAGTGCTCAATATCAGTGATAGAGCGTGTATATTAAGTGTAGACAGAGAGTCAACGTCCTTCAGACCGTGCAGGCGAGTAACTGACAGTCACTGAAGGCCCGTTGACTCCGTGAAGCGTTATATGATTATTGATAATAATAAATATAAAATAAACAGAAGGGAGAACGAAAAATAAATAGAAGCATTCAAAGAGCTAAAATAAACAATCACCATTAAAACAGCAATGAATATAACAAAATAACCCACAAAGACAGGCAAAAAATAGACTACTAGTTTGATAATAGTTATAGCTCCAAAATATAACAGACTGATATCTTTAATGCATCATTTTAGTCTAAATAAACCTTAATATATATATATATATATATATTACTCTAAGTGATAGAGCGTGTAAATAAGTTAAGTGAAGACACGGAGTCAACAGCCGTCAGCAACTACCAGTGGCCTGATGACCGTGTGAGTGAGAAACTGACAGTTGCCGACAGTTGTAGACTCCGTGTCTACACTTAACTAATATATATATATATTAGTAAAATAACCACTTCTGAAAGAGATTTAGGTAACATGAAATATCAAGTATATCTCATTTTTTTTATTAATAATTCATTTACTAATGCTGTTAGCTGCCCTGACCGTTATCATATTAATTTCCCCCTTAATGAAAATGGAATATTCCAAAAGTTAAATATACAATTGTTTAAGATCATTAGAAAAATATTTGGTATTGCCTATAAGGGAACAGATTGGACAAAAACATTATTATAAAATTAGAAAGAAAAAACATCTATATTCAAATGGTTACTTTTTGTGAGAAATTAGAGTTGTAAAAAGCATTTTTCTAGAGAGTCACTTCAAGTTATTTAGACAAACCAATTTAGATGTTAAAGATATAAATCTGTAAATTTTTTGTTGCAGCTAGTAACTGACTCTTAATTCTTACCTGTGTAATCAATAAGACCGAAAAACCTTTTTTGGTCTGATCACACAGGCAAGAAACCAACAGTCATCAAAATCATGCTCTATCACTGATATTGAACACGTAAAAATCACCATCATAATACTAATCATGATCATCATAATGATTAGAACTGTGGCAATATAGTTTTATTAAAGAATATTCTTGTCACAGATTTGACTACTTTGCGATTTTACTATTTCTTTTAATTCTGTAATTATTACTAATAAAACTAGAGAATATAAAGAAATGGTAAAATCGCTAAGTAGTCAAGTCTGTGACAAGAATATTCTTTAATAAAAGCATATTATCATAGCCCTACTGATAAGTAAAAATAATCTTTAATAAAGGCATATTATCACAGCTTGACTAATAGGTAAAGTATTAAAAGAAATGGTAAAATAACAAGAGTCAAGTCTGTGACAAGAATAATCTTTAAAAGAAGCATATTGTCACAGCCCTACTAATACGTAAAGGATTAAAAAAAATTGTAAAATTACAAAATAGTCAAGTCTTTAACAAGAATATCATTTAATAAAAGCATATTATCACAGCTCTACTAATAAGTATTAAAAGAAATGGTAAAAATCACAAAATAGTTAAGTCTGTGAAAAGAATATTTAATAAAAGCATATTGTCACAGTCCTACTAATGATAATCACCATCATAATCTTAATCATAATAATTATCCTCATAAAAGTCATCATTATAATAAACATTATAATAGTAATAAAGATCATAATAATAATAATAACAAGAGTCAGTGTTGATTTAAGAAGTGACTCATTGTAGAGAGCCATAAAAGCCTGAGGGAAGCAAGTTCTCCTAGATACAAGCAAAAGTTATTGATCGATTGCTATAGTCGGCAGTTGTCCATCTGACTAAGACCAAAATGAAGAAAAAAAAAGGAAAAGGAGAAATAAATTTAAAAAAAAAATTTTAAAAAAAGGGAGAGAAAAAAAAACAAAAAAACAAAGAAATTTTTAATAAATAAATTTCTTTTTTTTAAAAGGCTTAAATGATGCAGGTTTTGTTTTTATATTTTTTATTTGTTATATTTCGGGGATATGACCTCATTCTCAAGCATATCCCCGAAATATAACAAATAAAAAATATAATAACAAAACTTTCATCATTTAAGCCCTTTAAAAAATTTATTTATTTGTTATATATTATATGATGCTTCAGAAGAACTATAATTTATTAAAGAAATAGGGGCAGCGATGGTGGAGCATTGGTAGAAGCTTGCGCTGTGATATCGTGTTACGCGAGTTCAAATCCCAGTCAAAACCATTACTTTCACTTTAGCTGCCTCGGGCAGATGGGGCTCGTTAGCTCAGGAGAGCAGTTCATCTAGGTGAAGGGTAACACCGAATATTTAAATCCCGGGTAAGAGCACATAAAAATGGCCTTGTGCCAAACTTGGGGGTGCTCACCAAGTAAATAATACCATAATTTATTAAAGAAATTTTTTTTAGAATTTAGACTTATATTTGAATGGTAAATTTTGGCAGTGAAGGTAGAACATTGGTAAAAACTTAGGCTTTGGAATCATATTACAGAAGTTCAAATCCTAATCAAAATTATCACTTTAACCATAAGTTGCCTCTGGAAAATGGGGCTTGTTAATTTGGGAAAGTAACTCATCTAAGTGAATGTGCTTAGCCACTTAGCAGCCCCGACGCAGAATGCACCTTGCGGCCTGTTTACCCTAAAAGTTGTTACCCCTCAAAAATACTGGAGCCTTTGACTATATATATATATATATATATATGTGAAAGAAAATTATTAGAAAAAACAAGAATGTATATGTTGTTTTTACTAATAATTTTCTATAACATATTGTTGGGATTTTCTTTCCTATTTTTCTATCATATATATAAATAGAGAGAGAGAGAGGCAGAAAGAGAGATGGATTTATGGATGTATATGTCAAGTGTGATAGCGACTTTCTAATTAATCCTAACAATCAATTATTTTGGTAATTTTTTGCATTACAAAAGATCTGTGAAACCAAGGAGCCCCTAAGGTGCCTGCAGCCCCTCTACAATTGTGGGGGGAGGATCCTAAGAATGGCTCTGTTTAGGAGAGTAACTCATCTTGGTGAGAGGATAACCTGGATGGATAAGGCCCATTAAATCAAGGAGAGTAAGTTATCTAAGTGGGGTTCCACTCTTATAAAAAGGATGACAAGCCATGATCTAGATAGATAAAAAGGAAGACAAAAGATTAAATCTTTGAAAAAAAAGTCTGGCTTAAAGAATAACTTAATGAAATTGTTAATCCTATAATCCTGCCTATTATGAAATGAATATAGATTAACACTCAACACAAGATTACATCAGGGGATTATTTTCAAATCATATACTTATTAAGCATTAATTTAATAGATCATCTCTGGAGAAGAGAAATCTGGTTATTGTAATAATAATGGATTAATCATTTTATCTAACAACCAGCAGGGCTATCTGATATTGCTTGGGACTTCCTTCCAAATTGAATATTAGTGCAAAAGAAAAATGAAAATTAGGACTTTATAGATCAATTATCATTAGGTGTAAATTATTTTATTTACTTTTAGCTGTCTCAGGCGGATGGGGCTCTAAAGGAATGAATAGAAGCATAGAAAAATTTTAATAATAATAATATAGATAATCCATTTTTTTTTTTCATAACAGTATAAAAATTTCAAACATTATTTAATACTTTTAGTATTTCTATTTCAACACCCATGGGTGCTGTACCAATATCTAGCAATAGTTGCTTTAAACTACATATGAACACCCAAGTGTGCAAAAATAAACTAATACCAATACTTTTTTTGTAAAGTTTGCTCTGAAAGTCAAGTTGAGTTTTGATTCTGGTTTTGATTGTTTATTGATTATTAACAAAATATTTTCAAGTCTGTAAGAGATTATTACTAGGGCTGTGATAAGAATATTCTTTTTTAAAATATACTTTATATTCTCCTGGAAATATTCTTCAAGAATATGCTTAAGAATATGCTTTTTTCTAGGGAATATTGTTTTTAAAAAAGAATATGCTT
>JAUZSX010312321.1:0-12193 GCA_034780655.1 Idiosepius hallami | reverse complement strand
CATAATGACTCATGAAAAGTTGATTAATATGCGGAAAACCCAAAGCGACTTTTGGTCCACCCTATATAATGGAAAACAAACAAAGAATTCAACGCTCCAAAAAAGCATATTTTTTAGGCCTTCAAACCTCTGGTAATTGGTGAGAGCGAACCTTCCCATTTATTTGCTTCATTGCAGCGATAATGAAGACATTAGGAAATTCAAAACCCTTTTCTAACTTTACTAATGGCAGCTGAGCGAATACTTTATTTTAAACAGCTATGATTTCAAGCTTAAAGTGCCATATATTCAACAGCTGTAATAAGGATTATAATTTTAAAAAGTTGTCTCGAATCTGTCATTGATCTGCACAATGATGTAATTGTTTACTCGTGTGTGACACACCATGTTGGACAGTTATACTGAATAGTCAGTTTTAAATGCCTATAAATCTCACTTGGCAGTTAAGGGTCAATGGCACTTGTTTGAATAAACGGAGATATTATTCTGATATTTCAATATGAGAGCGATTATTTTATAGAAACCAGCCATTTCTAATGACTAGACCATTGGTTTTCAAACTTTTTTGGCCACCGCCCCCTTCACCGCTAGACAAAAATGCCAGCGCCCCCCTCTACCAACTAATGCCATAATGTCAGTACATCTACAATATAATGTGGAAATATTCATGAACGGACGTCTATTTGCGGTGACTTGGGAAGGCTTAATTAAATCGCCCTATTTTTCCAGCCTTTCTCCCAACACCAATTGATCATTTTACTGTAATTGCCCTAAGGCTCCCTTCAAATTTTAACACTCCATCATCCGACTACCCTGAATCAAGCACCCCATCCCTGAAAGCTAGAGGGAATATGGTGTTGTAAACATTTATATTTTTATCCCAATGGTATTAGTTCAAATGCCAACGTAAAAAAAATGTTTAGATGTGAAATTCCGATCCTTAAGTCGGATCGTTTATACATTTAACATATTGGCTTCCCTTGGTGATTGTTTATTTTATTTAACAGCATATCAACCTTTTTTAGGGTAGCGAAGGTGGAGCATTGGTGAAAGCTCGGGCTCTGGAATCGTATTACGCGATTTCAAATGCCAGTCAAAACCATTGCATTCACCTTTAGGTGTCTCGGGCAGATGGGGTTCGTTAATTCGCGAGAGCAACTTATCTAGATGAAAGGTAATAAAAAAGCCCAGGTCTATAGAGCACGTAAAAATGACTTTGTGCCTAACTTGGTTTGGTGCTCTAATAGAGAGGTCATTAAATGGCCTAAAAAGGTTGATATCATATTTACTTGATAGAGCACTGCTCTAACAAGTAAACATGATATCAACCTTTTTAGGTTATTTAATGCCGAGAACAATCATTTTTGTCAATCGTTATTTTTGTCCACTTGTAGTTTTTTGAATAACACAATATATACACTTTTATCCATATTTGGAGATATTGTTGGGATTTAAACCTTTCCCAAGAGTATTAATTCAAATGTGAACGCAAAAAGAACAACTAGCATTCGAACTCGCGTCTCAAGATTCCGAAATCCGACTACCTATCCAGTGTCCTAAGTGGAATTTCTACAGCCCTCTGTGTATTTCTCAGTGCACCTCAATGTATGTGCAACTGTATGTGCATCGGAGCGTATGCAAGTGTGTTTCTGTGTTTGTGTTTGTAAATTGGTGAAAATTATGCCACGGAAAGATTTTAAAATAATTCAAGTCTTTTTTTTTTTCTTTCTAATTTTTGCCAATAAAAAACTAGAAGAATAAAAAAAAAAAAAAAAAAAAAAACGAGAGCAAAACCAGATTTAAAAAAAAAGAAAATTATTGTTTGAAAAAAAATATTGCAATAATTTTTTTTTTTTTTTTCTCAATAAAATAAAAATAATTTTTTCAAAAATAGAAAAATAGAAAAATAAAAATGAATTTTTTTTAGTCATTTTGTCATCAGTAAAATGAAAATAAAATTTAAATAATTAGAAAATAAAATTTTTTCTGTCGTTATTTTATTTTAACAAAATGAAAATAAAATTTAAAAAATAGAAAATATAAAAAAAAAATTTGTTGTTTTTTTTTCAATAAAATAAAAATAGAATTTAAAAAAAATAGAAAATAAAAATAAACAGTGAATTAAAATTTATTTGCCAGAAAAAAAAGGACAAGCAAAAAAGAAGAGAAAACTCAAGATTTACTTTCGCTCAACTCCAATGAGTTTTACAACGATCAGCAATGATTATTGATTACTTAATTAACACTCAGTAAATATATTGAACAAATCATTTGTTAATGGAAAAAAATATGCTTCTAAAAATATCCGATTTTGCCAAACAACACATGTAAAAAGAAATTCTTTTTCGTTTCGAGACAGACACATTATTTTTTTTTTTAATTTTTGTATCGCTTTTCTTTTCTATTTCGATGTATAGCATTTCAAAAATCCACATTTTTCAATTTAAGCGGGCCGGTCGACGTGGCCCAGTGGATAGGTAATAGGACTTCTAGACCGTACAACGCGGGTTCAATTCTAAGTTGTTCTGTCTGCGTTGACATGTCGACTAATACCCTTGGGAAAGGTGAGAATCCCCATCTTTCATCCAGCTATTGATTAAATAGTGTAAATTGTGTTAAGAAAAAATGGATCAGAGCCTAAAAAAGAGGATTCAAGTTCTCAATAATGGAATCTGTATAATAAATTTTAAATTAAAATAACTAGACCCCAAAACAAAGGCCCTCGTTCAAAAACAAGAAATAAATGAAACAGATCTTAAAAAAAAAAGATTCAAGTTCAGGGATTCTGTAAAATGAATTTTAAATCAAAAAAAAGAAATATTTATTCTTTCGAAATGAAATAACAGCTCTCAAATCCAGTCAAAAGATTCTAAAAAAGAAGATTAAAGTTATTTTTACCGAAACTTGTATAATAAATTTCAAATTCATACGAATAAAATATTTATCCTGTCGAATTGGATGGTGATGAGTTTAAAATAGGAAGGAAAGAAAACAAGAAGAAAGAGGGGAGAGGGAGAAAGAAAGAGAGAGAGAGAGAGAAGAAGAAGAAGAAGAAGAAGAAAGGGACAGATAGAAAATCACAATGTGGAGAAAAAAAACAGAAATGGTTCAGCAAAACGAAAATGAACGCGATAGATAGATAGATAGATAGATAGATAGATAGATAGATAGATAGATAGATAGATAGATAGATAGATAGATAGATAGAACTTGAACCCTGTTTTTTAGGATCTGTTCCATTTTTCTTGTTTTCGAACGAGGGCCTTTGTTTTGGGGTCTAGTTATTCTAATTTAAAATTTATTATACAGATTCCGTTATTAAGAACTTGAATCCTCTTTTTAGGATCTGATCCATTTTTTCTGGTTTTTATACATTATCCCACTTTTCTGAACATTAACATTGACTGAAAACGTTCGAAAAGCCAGGGAAATACATAAAATTTATCAAAATTTAAAAAGGAAGTTTACCTCGAAATATCATCCTCATTCCAACTAAACAAATAACATGTCATTTGATTTCCATCAACTGTTATACCTAGGTGTGCGTTGGGCACGAAATTTGTGTTTTTTGCTATTTCCGTAGTATGCCTGTTTTACGAGAAAGAGTAGCTAGCCCGATGGTCAACCCCCAACTTGTGGGCTTTTGAAATCAGTGTTGCCCTTCACCTAGATGAGCTACTCTCCCGAGTTAACTAGCAACATCTGCCCGAGGTGGGTAAAAGTAGATGCAATGGTTTTGACTGGGATTTGAACTCGCGTAATACGATTGCATAGTCCGAGCATTTATCAATGCTCCATCTCGCCACATATGTCATTTAGTTACTTTTGTAATATTCCCCACCTTTTTTGTTTTTTTAAATTCTATAGAGGAAAAATAATCTTTTTGTATTTGTCGAGTTTGGACTTGAATCATTAAATCCTCTCTAATGTTTATTTGTTAATTTTGTCATAATAATACGGGTATTAAAAACGTCTACGTTTGGATAAAAATGTTTATAGACGATCCACTTTAGTATTAAGTAGTTAGAAAACAATGCTGGCTGCCTCACCTTAAATAAAAAATCATTCTAATTGACGTTGTTTTCTAGACTTAATAGTTTTTGTGTTAATTTGAAAGATTTTGCCTCGACTTGATGCTTTCCGTCTGGATTAGAAAGGTTTTTTTCCTAAATTTAATAAAAATTTATAGTTTTTTGTCTGGATTTGAACGCTTTGATTTGAGAGCTTTGGTATGGATTTGAAAGCATTTATACGGATTTGAGAGCTTTTGTCTGAATTTGAGACATTTAGTATGTATTAGAGAGCTTTTGTCTGAATTTCAGAGCTTTAGTTTGTATTAGAGACCTTTGGTATGGATTTGAGAGTGGTCATTAAAAGTGTTATCGATCGGTTACTAAGTTGGTTTTGTTTAATGGCATATCAGCCTTTTAAGGTATTTAATACTGAGAACAATCATTTAAAAATGTCTTCGTCGAAACGACGTTTTAATGAATAGAGTTTGTTCTAGTTAATCCATAACTAGAGGTACGAAAGGATAGATTCATAGAAACAGACATGCAAACAGACTGACAGATACGCACACAGATGTATAGATAGATAGATAGATAGATAGATAGATAATTAATTAGACATACATACAGATAGACAGACGGATAGATAGATAGATAGATAGATAGATAGATAGATAGATAGGCAGAGACTTAGATAGACAGATAGTCATACATACAGATAGACAGACGGACAGATAGATAGATAGATAGATAGATAGATAGATACAGACTTAGATAGACAGATAGACATACATACAGATAGACAGACGGACAGATAGATAGATAGATAGATAGATAGATAGATAGATAGATAGATAGATAGATAGACAGGCAGAGACTTAGATAGACAAGTAGACATACATACAGATAGATAGATAGATAGATAGATAGATAGATAGATAGATAGATAGATAGATAGATAGATAGCCAATGGATTGATCGACTTGTTTTAGTTAACCGAATTAACCGCCTGGATGGTGATAAGGTTGATCGGCATTAATGAAATTTGTTGGGCAAAGAGTTGGGAAAATCATCTTCGATTGAATATAATTTTATAATGTTTCAAATTATTTATATTTCCGTCGCAGAAGCAGCGGCGTCTTACTGTCAACAAAAACGGAATAATAAGTGAATCAAGCAGAAATTATCGTTTGCCTCAATCTGACCAAATATGATCAAAACGGGACCAGACAATATGATGATGATGATAATAGTAATAATAATAATGATAATAATGAAAATAATTATAATGATGATGATAATAATAATGATGATAATGATTATAGTAATATTAATATTAATAATAATAAGAATAATAAAAATAATAATAATAATAATAATTATAGTAATAATAATAATAATTTTGATAATGATAATAATGATAAAGATATAATTATAGTAATATCAATAATAATATTATCAATGATAATAATAATGATAGTAATAATGATAATAATAATGATAATGATAATAATGATAATGATAGTAATAATAATAATAATAACAATAATAATAATACGGTGCAAAAAACAAACAACCCACTCTCTCTGTCACTTACATACATACACACTCACACTGTAACACACACATTCTCTCTCCCTCTCTCTCTCTCTCTCTCTCTCTCTCTCTTTCCGTCTCTCTATTTGCCTCTCTCTCCATGTGTACCGTCAATTCGCGTTGGATACACCGGTTTCCGTAAGATCACCGATGTTAAGCAACGTCGAGCCTGATCAGTAGTTAGATGGGTGACCATTTAACTATACCAGGTACTGTACAAGGACAGGTAACAAACCTGCACGTGGTGCCCCTGCTACTCCTATCGAGTAAATCAATTGTTACACTACGCACATCACTGTGCAATACGCTATGATGATGAATTAAGCAACGTCAAGCCTGGTCAGTAGTTAGATGGGTGACCATTTAAGTATACCAGGTACTGTACAAGGGCAAGTAATAAACCTGCACGTGGTGCCCCTTCTACTCCTTTCGAAGAAATCAATTATTACACTACGCACATCACTGTGCGATACGCTATGATGATGAGAGTAATTTACGCATGTTCTCTAATCAAGGCCTTAAAGGGAACATATATGCTAATTGTAATAAAAAAACCCCGAAAAGTTCTGTTTTTTTTTGCTTTTTTCACTTTCTGTTTACATCAAATACTGTCTGCTGTAAATTAGGTTATCTCGTTTGCTTCTAAAAGTCTGATAGCTTGCTTCTTTATAGGCCTTAATTCTAAAGAAATCTCTAGTTGTTTTAAATGCCTCTGGATTAACCGTGACAAATTTTTTGTGATGAAGGTTAACCCTTGATCCCTAGGTTCTTTTCTGTTGACATTAACTTGCCCATTTGATCCTCGGCTCAACAGAGGGATTCAAAAGATTGTGTCAATGAATAAACAAGTCTTGTTGAGTTATTATAAACCTTTTTCAGAAATACTTAAAGATTTGGATTTTATTTACATGTAAATGTTAGTACAGGGTGATCAAAAAGTTCTTGTGCACCTAAATATATTTTCAGTAACATCATTTTCTACAAACGCGTATTTTGAATTTTTTGACAATCAGGTACACAGACCTGATTTTTAATAAATAAATAAATAAATAATTTTTTTAAAAAATGCATGTGTACAAAATGATATTACTGAAAATATATTTAGGTGCACAGGGACTTTTTGATCACCCTGTATTATTTAGAAGTTCAAGGGAAGCCAAAGAATCAGGACTCTGAGTAACAATGCTGGGTGCATACAGGGTTTGGCAACCTAATGATCCAAGCTTGTGCTAGCACTTTAAGTGGGTTGACTTGCAGCAGAGGAAGCCGCGGCTTCTGGATGAAAGTAAACTGAATAAGGTATCTCTATCTAGGGCAGTCTGTCGATTTCAATGGTGATGCAGAGGTTGGGTAGTATCCGTGTCAAAGGTGTGACGCGAGTCCGATCGGAGCTCTGAAACCTTGGCCACAGATTTGACACCTGTTGGTAGGAAATCTTGTTAGTAGTGCCTGTAGTCGCACTCGTTTTGCTTCCTAAGCAGCCATGTTTTGCTCTCTAATGGCATTGGCTGCGCCTGATACCATATTTCTCAAAACTGTCCAATCTTGATCTTGAGTGAGGTATATAGTCGCCCTATTGTGTCTTCTGCTATGCCTTTTCTTACTGAATGAGGTTCCATAGCCATTTTCTGATACTTCGGATGATAGAAAAAATTCCAACAAATGCCATTACTCTCCTTAATATCATACTTTTTTTGTCCGTATGTTGTACAATTGTGAGAATTTAATAGCAATACAATCTTTCATTGATAAAAGTTAATATTGTCAGAGTTGATAAAAAGCTGAATAATAATTGGTCAGATTTTGGAACAAAGTTTGCTAAAATTTAAGAATTTAATTTGTGAACTAAGATTGAGATAACAAAATAAATAATGCAAATAAAGTTACCAAAAATTTTGTTTATGATTTTTATATAAAAAAAAAAACTACAGCCACCCCTTTTACAGATCTATAAAAGTAATTTTTTCTTTTACAACACAGTCGAATCGGTCTAAGTCTTGACAATTTAATCTAATTCTGCAGTGAAATGTAACCAATTCCATAACACAAAACCAATCCAATCAAATTCTATGGTATGGGATATTTTTTTCGCTTCTTGTTTAGGAATTTACTTTGGGTTAGATGTAATTGAATGAATGCATAAATAAGTGAGCTATAGACATGTGAGGCCACTTGTTGTTTTCTGATATTTCTGATAATATTCAGATGATGTTAAATGAACAGACTACATAATTACTTGGGATTTGTTCAGAATGAGTCATGGTTGTCCATTCTAGTTTTAAGCTGATCTCAATTTCTACTAATGTTTCCCTTCACTCTGTTTGCATTCAATGATGCTTGAATAAAAGGGGAGAATCTTCTTTTACATTTCAAATATATTCATAGACTTTTTTTTTTTTCTCCGGAATGATAATTTTCATTTTTCCTTTTTCATAGAATACTATTTTTTAAGGTTGGTATTCTGATAAAAGAGCTTCCCGCTTCTCCTGTCATAAAAAATAAATCAACAGAAGCATTTTTTCATAAACTGAAATGTTCCTTCCTTTCTTTTCTTGGTTACCAAAAAAAAAAATACAAACAAAATAAGTAAAAAAAAAATCTTAAATTTTTCTTGTTTTTTTGTTTGTATAGTTTTCACGTGGATGCATGATATTTTTGGAGGTAATTGACCTGATCATATCAACATCTTCATTCACATGGATAGCAAAGGTCGAACATTGGTAACAGCTTGGGCTCTGGAATAGTATTACAAGGGTTCAAACTCCAGTTAAAACCATTGCCTTTATCTTAAGTTCCCTCGGGCAGATGGTGCTCGTTAAGAGATCAACTCATCTAGGTGAAGAGCAACAGGGATATAATGGGCACATATATAAATGACCTTGTGTTGAACTTGGGTTTGTGAATATAATATCAACATTTCATTGGTTGATGATTTTGAATGGGATTTAATAAAAGAAAAATCTTATGTATATGAGGTTGTTCAAAAAGTTACTGTGCGCTATGGCAATATCAAAATTTTTATAAACTAATAAACAGTAAATTTTATTATAGAACATTTAGGCAATACAATTTCTATGAGTAAAAAGGTTTTACTTGATTACAGTATCACAGTTTGTCTTAAATAATATGTTCTTCATTGGCATTTAGACGTTATTCTTTACTGCATATCAATTTTTCGGGCACGCAGTTGTAACAATAATTAATATGTGAATTTAGAAATGAATTAAGTAAAAAAAATCATTAGAAATGAATATAGTAGAAATAAGCATTAACTGATTTTCTCTATAATAGACTTACTTAATTACTTTAGTGGCAAGTCCCTTACGCCAGAGCAAAGCCGGGTAATATTCTAGTATATTTATATAGTATAGTGTTTATATTCTATAGTATTTATTTGGTATTGATAGAAAATATTCTTTTTCCAAAGAATAAAAAAAACCTACCACATTTTAAATACAACTGCTTTTACTGGTGTAGATGGGGACTTTGTTTAAAGAGAAACTCATTATTTGCAGTTTACGTAAAAAATTTTTTTTTTTGCTTTGTACATCTTGCATGGTTTTATATGAACATATTTCATTAGGTTATAATAATGCTGTATACTCTTTAGGAAACATTATTCCCTTTGTGACATTAATGATATGTTTTGCTTAATGACAAAACAATGAAGTTAATCTTGGCATAATTATTTCTATGTAATTTATTTACGGAGAAGTCATTTAGAAAATAGAAATTAACTTGTATGACATGGTTGTTCTTAATGAACAAGTAATTACGTTAGATAAATTTATTAGTAAAAATGGAAAATAAATTCTGACTGCAAGTAGAAAAAAATAATAATAAAAAAAGAAACAAATAGTTTTTGAATGTGGATTAACATGTATAGAGTAATCATAAAGTCACTTGAAGCCTGAAGATTCTAAAACATGGGTTCAATATTGATGGGGAGGCACCCCTACTACAGTCTTAAAGACTAATGGACTGTCCAATGACTTCAATCCTGGGTAGCCAGGATCTGCTTTCAAAGCAGTCAGCAATTGGGGACACGGTGGTAATGGTCATAACGAGTGATTGTTGTAACCCATTTGTCCTTACAGTTAAGCTTTGGATCCTCTCAACTGCCATCCCTATCTATTTAATAGAATATATTGTTTCACTGTTTAAAGAAAAAATTAAGGAGAAAAAACCCAACTGGCCCGAAAAACTATGAATATTCAGTCCAAATGCAAGAACTTCTCCAAAATGATCTCAATTTTCTGCAAAAATTGATTATGTCAGATGAAGTCTGTTTTTATTTGAAAGGATTCGTTAACAAACAAAATTACAGATTTAATCCATATTGTCCTTCACTGAGATAAGTCACATTCGCAGATTTGACAGGCTCAATCTGCCAAAATAAACTTAATGCAAACATAATGGTTTGATCGAGATTTGAACTTATGAAAAAGGATTCCAGTATCTGACAGAGCATTTAGCCCCTCACCTACTGCAGTTTTTTGTAGATAGTATAGTGACTTAAAATTTATGATGTCTCTGAGGTTTTTGATGAAACTATTAAAAGTAGCTTGCAAAACTGAGGTGCCGGGTGTTTGGGCGGGCTTTTGAGTTGTTTGTTTACAAGTAAGAAAACCCTGATAAAAACCCTGGCCACCAGAAATTCCTGAGTCCCCTACCTCCCAGCCAATCTGACACAACACTCAACATCCCTCCCTGGGGCTTATCAACCCTGGCCAGCTGCTGATGTGTAGACTCTGTGGAAGGTGACGGAAAAATTTGAGTGGATTCACTGTGGAGATTAGTGCTTGGGGAGAAAACTTTACATAATCTACACTTTTTGCTTATCATTTTATTCATACTAATTTATTTTTGGTTGGGGGGTGGTGCTAAAAAGGACACCTAACCGTTTCTATGCTTGGGGATCAATAAATTAGGGCAGTGGTTCCCAACCACTGTGCTGCGGCATGGTTACTGGTATACCACGAAGAAATAGGTTGAAGACAATTTAATTTTCTTTAATAAAGATATTTAACTTCTTCATCATGATGACAGCACGCAATTCAAAATTACTGAATTTTTGGAATCTAGAAATTTCTTGCATACTAATTGGAAAGCATTGTTATGCTTTATATCATCTATATGTCTTATTTATAATGTTAACAGATTCTTTGTCAATAATTCTTATTTAATATTTAGGTGTTGTAAATCATAAACATTGTAAATTAAGTTTTTAGCAGGACAAATAAAACATGATTAAATTATCATTTTATTGCAAAAAGGCTTTATGAGTAGAAAATATTCAATTTATATAAATATACCAATTTATAAGCGTTGTTATGCTTTATATCATCAATATGTCTCGTTTATAATATAAACAGATTCTTTGTAGATAATTCATATTTAATATTTAGGTGTTGTAAACCATAAACATTGTAAATTAAGGTTTTAGTGGGAGAAATAAAAACATGATTAAATTATCATTTTATTGCAAACAGGCTTTATGAGTGGAAATATGAATTTTTTCTGATAGGTGTGCCATGAAAATTTAAAGAGCTCGATAGTGTGCAGCAATGCAAAAAAGGTTGGGAACCACTGAATTAGGAAGAAACAACCAAGTTTTCCAATTATCTTCTATTCTGCAAATAAAATAGTGGGCCACCAAAAAATATACACATAATTTGAATACTTATCTCCATTCTATCAAAGTTATAGGATTTCACAGGGCTCTACTTTGTAAGTGAATCACTTTTTCCAAGTGGTGACTAAAAATAATAAAACACTTATTTTTAGGTAATTGTTTTTTCCACTGAAAATCTTTCCTATACAGAGTAAAAAAGTGTCTTTTGAAGCTTTATTTTTCTTTTAATTAAATTAGCAAAATCTAATTATTCAAACAATTTTTAAAAATTAAATTAGCAAAATCTAATTATTCAAACAATAAAAGGTTTAATAGAATAGTTAAGGAAAAATGTTCCAACAAGAGAAACATAGATTAAAAGTAAAAATTTTCTCTCGGAACAACCATTTTTCATTCTCTCTCTCTCTATTTCTTTCTCTCTCTATTTCTTTTTACCCCCTCACTCTCTATTTTTAGAGTACACATTCAGACAAGTTTGTGTACTATCCATAGTTTTTTAGGTTATTGTTTACCTGGAAATTTGGGGAACTTTGGTAAATTGAAGTCTTTAGATAAAAAAGAAACCAACAAAAAAAAGTATGAAAATAAAAATTATCAAAAATATCAATAAATACTAGGGCTAGTCATAAAAAATATGCTTGTCACAGCTCTAATAACTAGGGACATGACAAGCATATTTTTTATTTAAAGCATTTTGTCACGGACCTACTTATAACTACAGAATTAAAAGAAATGGTAAAATCGCAAAACTGTCAAGTAATGAGAAGAATATTTTTTTAATAAAAACATATTGTCATAGCCTGAATAATTACATTTATAGATTATATGAAATGATATATTGCCAACCCACCCTTGCATACATATAGTGTGTGTGTTTGTATTTATGATATTTACTTGGTGAGCACCCCCAAGTTTGGCACAAGGCCATTTTTACGTGCTCTTACCCGGGCTT
>JAUZSX010312310.1:0-12194 GCA_034780655.1 Idiosepius hallami | reverse complement strand
AATACTCGGTAGCAAAATACACTAACCAGTCGTACTTTGCAAACTTCTTATGTTTGAATTCTTTAAAAACATAAAATTTAAAAACTAGACAAAGACATCCAACAGAATGTATGACGGCTAACTGACCTCTACAGGTTTAGCCACCTCAACCACTAACACACAGGTTTCAGTATTGAGTTTCATGAGAACCGTATCATCGGCGTGTGTGGGTGTGTTGTTTTGTCTTAGGTCACCAAGGCGGAGATATAAGATTTTAAGGTTTAAAGCAGTCATTCCCAACGCGGGGTGCATACTCCACCGGTGGGGCATGGCAATATTTTGGTGGGGCATGGGTAGGACGTGCACCCTTGGGCTTACTATACCAAAGTTAAAGTTCTCTATTATATGTTTTGATTTTAAAAGTTCTTTATTATATGTTCTAAATTTAAAACTTTATTTATTTAAATGTCCTTTCGTTTTAATTTTTTTCTCTTTCATTGATGCCATGTTCTTTGTAACCTTGTTTAGATAGAAGTTAATGGTCTTTAAGCTTATTTCACTGAATAACAGAGGAATAATAACAAAAATTAAATAAATAACAAAAATTAAATATCACAAAGGGGGGCATCAGGGTTTTGGAAATGCCTTGGTGAGGCATGGCCCAAAATAGGTTGGAAACCACCGGTTTAAAGGGTTAAGTTCTATTGTCCTACTTTAGTAATCTCATTTTTCTTTATTCGTGTATATAAATTGTATTCCTACTCTTTCTCTAAAAAAAAAATTACTTTCCCCTTTCTCACATTTTTTTTTGTTTCTAATCTTATTTAACGAATTTATTGGATGCCCAGAAGACTGCTTCAGATTACTCACTCCGTTTCCGACTCGAGCAAGAACTGTTTCTCGATGTATACGTAGGCATTCTTGTGAATGTGCGACTGTTTGAAAAATGGGTAACGATCTGTCATCAGCTCACGGGTTTCTTTGATTTTCATCAATTCTTCTCCCCTTGACAAACCAGGTCAACCTTTCCAACACCTCTGAAACCAACAACTCAAAAATACAGCCAAAAGAAGCGGAATCGGTAATTGGGGTGGGCTTGGGATTCAGGCCGATTTATTAATGTGTTTACTCAAAGTAAGGAGGAAAGAAAGGCTAAAAAAATGAACACGTGTTCATTTCGACCAACCTCGTCGATTCCCTGATAGTCTTATCGCCCAAGGCGATGACTTCTCGGTGACAAGCGGCGTCCACCTGGTGACTCGATGTACTGTCAAACATTTTTTCTCTCTCACCCAATACTACGTGTCTGAAGTCATATCATAAATGTTCAATGCGACAGAACCTAAACATTGATACAGACATTTTAAAAAACAAACACGGATCCAACTAAAAATACTAACATACTAACATGTCGACGTGGCCCAGTGGATAGATAATCGAACTTTGGAACCATAGTACGCGGGTTCGAATCCAAGTTGTTCCGTCAACGTTGACACCTCGACTGATACTCTTGGGAAAGGCACGAATCACCATCTTCCCTCCTTTATAAAATAAAATAAAATAAGATAAAATAAAAGGGCACTCCGAATAAACACGTACTCTATATAGTCATGCTTGGAAAAGTGTATCATAAAACCATTAAAAATGGTTGACAATGGTTTTAATTGTATGGACTGAATAGTTAAACTGGTGCTATTAAAAATATATGAATATATGAAAAATAATGTTTATCTAAAGTAATTGTTCTCAGCATTAAAATGACCTGAAAAGGTTGATATGCCGTTCAACACCAAACAAACAAACATTACGATGAACGAGGCACGATGAAATTCGATTGAATCTTAGAATAATCTATGATTAATAAATCCAACATAATGTTAAAAAAAGCATTAGCGAAAGTTTGTTCAGCAATGTTAATAACAAATTCAATTTTAATTCATGCTATCCCAATCAACTTGCGTTCATATTTGGTCCTATACTCTTGGGAAAGTTATGAGGCGCTACATAACCTTCATCAACCTTTACACCTAGTGGTGCGTTGAGCAGCAAACTTTGTTTTTTTGCTGTTTCCGTAGCATACTTCTTTTACGAGAAAAAGTCGCTAGCCCTATACTCAACCTCCAAACTGGAGGACTCTTTGTGTTTCCCTTCACCTAGATGAGATACTCACCCGAGTTAATGAGTCCCATCTGCTCGAATCGGGTAAAGGTAAAGGCAATGGTGTTGACTAGTAATTGAACTCGTGTAATACGATTTCATAGTCGGAGCTATTACCAATTCTCCACCTCGCCGCCTCATATGCTCTCCAGCCATAGATTCAATAGTTAGTGCATCTGGTGTTATTTAAAAATTTTCGTGTATGGAAAAAAATGTTTTTCCAAAAAATTGTTCTCGGTATTAAATGACCTAAAACACTTTCACTTCTGCCTTTGGTCACGGACAGAGTCAGATTGATTGTTTAAATGGAGAGTAGGTTTTATATCAGTGTCCTTCGCCTAGAAGAACTACTCTTTTGAGTTTACGAGCCTTATCTGTCCAGAATGAATTTAATCGTTTTGACTGGAATTTGAACTCGTGTAATAGGATTCCAGAATCAAAACTTCTACCATTGATCCACATTCACAACCTATATATAAATTCTGTACTGACGGGGGAAAACATATTTTTGAAATATTATTATTATTAATATTATTATTATTATTATTATTATCATTATTATTATGAAGCATTGGCTACTTGTAATAGATTTACGAATTGAATAATATCCCTAAATCAAATCCAAGTGAAAAAAAAATTGGAATAAACGCAAGAATGAAAGGTTAAATCTTATAAAACTATTAACATTAAAGCGTTTAAATTGATAAAATCATTAATAATCAATAGGTTAAGAGGGTTTATGTAATTAATTGATCCCTTTCTTTTACCTAATTAATTAATCCCTTTCCTCGAATCTCTTCCTTAAAAAAGTGCTAAACTTTTAAGCCGATCTAAAATTAATCAAATGTCCAATGGATCATATCACGGTTTACATGATTCAATTATACCATTGCGTGTCTTCATAGTGGCCGGTTAAACACAAATTTATATCTTGTGTTAGTTTCAATGTGCAATTATAATTTTGAGTGGAAGGAGAAAACGGGAAGGTGAGGATATTATATTTACTTGGTCGAGCACCAACCCAAGTTTGGCGCAAGGAATTTTATGTGCTCCTACCCGGACTTTTTACCTTCGGTGTCACCCTTCACATAGATAAGCTGCTATCCCGAAATAACGAGCCCCATCTGCTATGGTATTGACTGGGATTTAAACACGCCTAATACGATTCCGGAGCCCGAGCTTTTACCGATGCTCCACCAAGATATGAATCAATACATTTAAAGACGCCAAGAAAGGAATCAACAATTTAGGTTGCCTGAAGAAGACCGAGGGATAAATCGGCCGTTATAAGGATGATGCTAATAGTTCGACTTTTTATGTTTGAAAATAAATGGAATTTTTATGTTTGAAAATAAGTACGATAGGGATAATAGTTTAAACATTAGGGCTTGAATAATATTGGAATAGTTTACCTCTAATATTCACTTGCGAAATGACCTTTTGCCTGACTTACCTCAAGAGTTTTGAGAAATTTGTCTTTTACGATCTAGATTTGGATCCTCTTTCTTTCTAAGTGTTGCTTAAGGATTTTCTTTTTGAAGTCGTCTTGGATTTTCTCTCATTTGAATGATTGGCGGAACTCTGTATTTATTTAAACAAACCCTCATTACTTAACTCGGAACTGAATTCTTCACATGTTTAAGACAGAAAAAGGTCGGATTTCTTTTGATTGATAGTGTGCGGATATTCTATACGTTTTATTTCTCGAAGGTGACACTCATTAGAAGACTGACCTAGATTTATTCATTGGTAATATGTGATAGATACGATTAATGTTCACACCATAACATAGGAAATATACATTAGCCAAAGAAATTTATGTTTAATAATGTATAGAATAATCAATTACTTCAAAATAGTAATATTTTGAGAGGTTTGTAGATATTGGTCTCTGGGTACTCTCAAACCCACAAGCGACTAATGGGTGCTAAATGAAGTGATCATTGTTAAAGATTTAATCACGTGATTACTTTAGCGATTAACATAAATAATCGATAACAAAAAATTATATATATATACTTTTTTAGTTTCAGAACTTTATTTTATCGCACTTTAAAACTTTGAAATTGGTAAATAATTTGTATATGACAAGTTACCCAACTGTAATAAAAGCTATTTGTCCTATTTTACACCTAGAATTCTTTGGTTCGATTATTTAGTTTATATTAAAATGAATAATGAATATAACATGTGTGTTTTCTAAGCAGCGACGGTGGGGCAGTGGCAAAATCGTATTACGTAAGTTAAAATCCTAGTCAAAACTGTTACATTTACTTTAGCTGCCTCTGGTAGTAACTCATTTAGGTGAAGGGTAACAGTAAATGCAAAAAGCCCAGTATATTGAGCACGTAAAAATGGCCTTGTGCCTAATTTGGTTTGGTGATCGATCAAGAAAATATAAGATGTGTGGGTATCTAAATCGCAAAATTATTATTTGATTTTTCAGATTGTACGTAATTCATATCATCATCATCGGCGGTCACTCGTAGTCGAATATGAGTGTCCTCCGTCTTGGTTCCAGTGAACCCTTTCGGGGACGACGCCTGCACGTGATGTCTTTTAATGTGGGGAGACTGATGCACTTGCATTCATTACACGGCCCCTTGGCAGGGGAGGGTCTTGTTCAAATGGCATTGAGAGCCACGATGACTGGAGGCCATCATCTGTTGCAACCTTCACCGCCTTCAGTGCCGTTGTGTTATAGTAGACATCATCCGCCACATCTGCCGTTGAGGTCTTAAACTATTTAAACCATAGCTGGAGGGAAGATTTAGCTTCAAACCTTTCCCATGTCAATGTGTACGAATCAACTTGGATTCGAACCAGCGTAGTACGATTGTCTATCTACTGAGCCACGCCGACCGCCGTAATTTATATAATGATTATAATCATATGAATCAATAATTATTGATCCATATGTACAATTTGAGAAAAAGACACCAATTTGGACGCTGAAACTTAAGCCAGCTTTGTACCAAAATCTGACCATTTAAAATACAGAGATTTATTTCTTCTTCTTAAACCATTACACCTAGTGGTGCAGTTTTAGATCTATAGCTAGTGGGGAATTTTGGAATTCATACGTCTTCCAATGATATTTGGGCAGCAAATTTATTTTTGGCTGTTTCCATGGCATACTTATTTTGCAAGAAAGAGGTTTCCATGGCATACTTATTTTGCTAGAAAAAGTCGCTAGCTTTAAGCTCAACCACCAATAAAGAGGACAGATTTTTATATACTGTAACAATATTCACTGAACTCAATAATGGTTTAATTATCAATTGTGATGTTATTATTTTATTCCCAAAAATAAGGAACATCCGTGTTCTAAGGGATATTTTCATTCTTTTTCCTTTCTACACTAAGTGTAGGTCACAGAATGAAAAAGTCAGTGTCATATGAATTTTTTTGGCACATAGTATAAGGCTAAAACCTTCGTGTCTACTTTCAAGAAAGGTTTCTATCGTTACTTTTAGATTAGTTTGTTCTTTTGCTTCAATGATTTTTTTCTTCTTTATTGATAAATATTACATTATATTTACTTGGCGTGCACCAACCCAAGTTTGGCACAAGGCCATTTTTACGTGCTCTTACCCTGGCTTTTTACATTCGATGTTACCCTACACCTAGATGAGCGGCTCTCCCAAGTTAACGAGACCCATCTGCCCGAGGCTGCTGAAGTGAAAATAATGGTTTTGACTGGGATTTGAACTCTCGTAATATGATTCCAGAGCCTGAGTTTTTACCAATGCTCCACCGTCGCTGCCCTTTTATTTATTGATAAATACATTGGGTAGTTTTCCCGAATATTTCAAGGTTTTATATTTTAAATTGCCAAATCAGTTGTTTGTAATGGTTAATTGAACTCTCTGGTTCTTGTCAAAGGCTTAAGGCGTTGACAGGTTAATACACGTAAATTCCATTTGATGAAATCTGAATCGCTCGTCATATGCGATTCATAATAATTAATTCTTTTTCAACTCTTAATACACTGTTTCTATGCAATATACTGAATTCCATTTGACAGTTCAATATTACCCAAAATATGTTTGCATTTCATGTAAATTATCTTTAATACATTTTTAAACTCATAATGTATTACATAATTATATATAACGGTGGATCATTGGTAAAAGCTTGGGCTCTGGAATCGTATTATGGGAGTTCAAATCCCACTCAAAACAATGTTTCACTTCAGCTACCTCGGGCAGATGGGGTTCGTTAACTCGGAAGAGCAGTTTATCTAGTTGAAAGGTAATATCGAATGAAAAAAGTCCGGGTAAGAGCACGTAAAAATAGCCCTGTGCCAAACTTGGGTTGGTGCTCAACAATATATTATATAATAACAAATATCAAAATTTTTATAGCAGTTACTGATACTATTTTAAGGAAATCTAACATTCGTTTTTATTTTTTTGTCCCCAAATTTGGTGTACACTTAATTATATTTTTTTAGAAAATTTTTGGTATTAGTTTATTTTCGCACTCATGGGTGTTCATATACAGTTTGAACTAAATATCACTAAATATTGCACCCATGGGTGTTCATATGCAGTTTGAACTAACTATCACTAAATATGGCACCCATTAGTGTTCATATGCATTTTGAACTAACTATCACTAAATATGGTACCCATTGGAGTTCATATGCAGTTTGAACTAACTATCACTAAATATGGCATCCATGGGCATTCATATGCAGTATTACCTTTTTTTGTTTTTGTTTTCATTTTCATTATTGCTTGGTGAGTAAATCTTGAACCTTTTACGAGTGTTCAACTAACGAACGTTTGAAAGTTCGAGAACCGAGGTACAAGTGTATATCGAATTTTTAAATAGGAGTGCTATTAATCCATTTTGTCACAAGCAAAGTACAACGCAAGGATATCTCGAACTTAAGATACTTGTACTTTGTACTTGTAACGGCGTTCACCCGAGGTGGGTTTAGCCGGCTCCTACTGAATTCACTGCGTCCCGCATAAGAGCGATCCAACCCCGTTGGTCGACAGCTGAGTCCTCAGCAAGATTCAGCCACTCGCGATTCCAACGACGAGCGCCAAAAACTTGAAGGACTGAAGTAAGCTCCATGTCTGATTTGATCGTTATTAGCCACGTCTTTAGTTGGCCTCACCTGCGTTTCTTCCATCTTAAATCTGAAACACTGAATTTTTCTTTTTTTTTTCTAACCGATTTCTAACGGATTTTAAAAGTTTTATTTTTCCATTGTTTTCGCTTTTCTGCTTTATTAAGAATTGGAAATTGAATTGAAATGTGCCAACACTTTCATACATTTCGGCTAAAAGCTGGAGTTTTTAAAACAAAACATACGCGAAAAAACCTTTTTAAAAAATCTCTGAGGCATTTCTCTTTATTTTTCTTGCTGCCTTTTGATTATCACTCATTATTATTATTACTATTATTATTATTATTAATGTAGTTATTATTAATATTATTATTATTATCGTTATTAATAATAATATTGTTTTGATTATTATTGTTATTATTGTTATTATTATTGTATTTTTTATTGTTATAACTATTATTGTTGTTGTTGTTATTATTATTACTAATATTATTATTGATATTACTATTGTTATCATTATTATTAATAATATTGTTGTTGATATTATTATCATTATTTATGTAATTATTATAATAATTATTATTGTTATTATTATTGATATTACTGTTATTATTATTACTGTTATTATTATTTCTGTTATCATTATTAACATTATCATTATTAATATCAATAATATTATTGTTATTATTATCATTATCATTATTAATATTAATTTTATTACTATCATCATCATTATTATTATCATTATTATTATTACTATTATTATTATCCTTATTTTCATTATTATTTTGTTTTTTATCATTATTAATTTTATTATTATTATTATTACTATTATCATTATTACAGTTTTATTATTTTTACTTTTATTATTAATGTTGTCATCATTAATATTATTACTCTTATTATTATTATTAATAATATGATAATTATTATTATCATTATTACTATTATTATTATTATTAATATGATTATTATTATTTTTATTATTACTTTTATTATTAATATTATCATTATTATTTCTATTATTGTTATTTTTCTTCTTATTATCATTAGATCTTTCGCGAAACGGAGTGAAGAATCTGATTGATGCTTTCAAAATTATGGATTGTCTTTTAAGGGATGTTTCAGGCATTCACACCTAGATTTCTTTGCTGTTTATCCCTAAGTGGTGACGAGCATCATTCCATTGTCAAGCCTGTTGAAAATAGAGCGATAAACGCCAACTGTCATTGGTTCACGCATAAAATTATCATTGCAGAATGCTGTATAATCATATTGATGCTGCTTCAAGCCACATTTATTTGAGAAAAGTCAACCTTGAAACATTTTGTTTGCTTATAGAAAAATTTGTGGGCTGTTTTGATAAATTGTTGATTTTTTGACTGTTTATTATTTTTATTTTTTTTATCATTATTGTTATTATTGTTTTTATAATTATTATTATTATTATCATTATTATTATTATTATCATTATTATCATTATTATTATTATTGTGGATCTCACACCAGTCATCAGGTACAATCGCACCCAGCAATCAGTGATTTTATGCTGGAGTTAGAGTGACAACAAGTCTCCTCTGGTTTCCAGCAAAATTCTGCACCATTTCAGTCAGAGACTGCACGGTGCAACACCTCCCCGGGTTGTCACCCCGTCGCTTCCATCTCGCACACAGGTTACAGGCACCTCTTTTTATTATTATTATTATTATTAATATTATTATCATCATTATAATTATGATTGTTATTATTGTTGTTAATTACTTTTTTATCATTAACACGCATGTATAATGTAATCTAACGTTTGTTTTTTATTAGGTTGTCCCCAAAGATCGTAAACACTTGATTGTCTTTTTTTATAGATAATTTTTTGTTGTTTTTGTTATTGCTTGTCGAGTAAAGCTTGAACTTTTGTAATTGTTTACGAACTTTTGGGACAACTCACAGGGTGGAGGAAGAAATAAAAGAATATTTATTTTACATCTGTCTTTTTCCCCTCTTTTTTATTTTTACAATGATCCTTTTTGTTCTTGTTGTTGTTTTAGGAAATTCATTTGTTACTATTTTTTTATTTATTTATGCAACTGACTTGTTTCTATAGTCAACTAATCTTAAAATTTTACTAACTTGAACATATAATTATTCAAATAAACTATGAAAAACATTCTTCGGGTATCCGAATTGTATCCATCATAATTATAATGATGATAATAATAATAATAATAATAATAATAATAATAATGATAAAAAGCTGTAACCACTAACTGCGAGGTGTTCGGATGTACTGGAGTGCCAGAGTAGGCTATTGTAACTCTGCCTTCAAGAACCACCGCCGAACATTGGCAGGTGTGCGTCCATCGACCAAAGAGATTCGTGCCCAAAAATAAAGATTATTGTCAAGATTAAAACAGAAATACATTTTTAAAAAATTAATTTTCTTTGTAAAGATATGCCATTTTATAATTTAATAATGAATATTTCTTTGACAATTAAACAATTTATGTCTAATTTATGTCTCATTTATGTGTGGTTTTGATAAATTGTTGATTTTTTGTCTGATTATTTTATTTTTATTATTATTATTATTATTTTATTATTATTATTATTATTATTGTTGTTGTTGTTGTTCTTGTTGTTATAAGACAATTTTTGCATGCGAGAGTTACGTGAAAAGTAACGTGTTTGTCATTGCTGTTCAGAGAGAAATTCGCTGGCAAGATTTTATCATTTTCACTCAATTCCTCATCATTTCTGCTGTCCTTATGACTGAAATGGTTTTTAGCTTTTCATCTCGTATGAGTGATTATAGAGCATCAATCACAGTTTTTATATTCCCATGAATCGAATGTTCCTAAACTTCCTCAATTTATTCTAGATCTTTTCTTATATCTTTGATTTTACTCATTTCCACGAATAAAAAGATCTACGGTTTACTTACATGTACTTGATTCGGCTATCACTGCGTAACGGTTGGGCCGGCTCCACCTATTGAGTTCAAAGCATCACGAATTGAGGCGGCCCACGTGTCCGGCGATCCGATGCCGCAATAGCCATCAGCAAAAGCCACTCTCTATTCCAGCGTCGTAGACCGTAGAGGTGTGGGCCCAGAATCAGCTCGGAGTCCTGTTTCACAATGTTGATCTAGGTCTTAAGTTGTCCTCCGCGACGTTTCTTCCAGCCTTGTAGTAGTGGCAGGTCGATTGCTTGACGGACGAATTCGTCCGGCTGTCAACAAAGGGCATGACCAAAACTAACATAGTCGCCTCGAGAGGATGGTTTTTAAAAGAAGAGGCATCTTGCAGCGCATGCAGACCATTGTGTTGGGTATAAAATGATGCCAGCAGACCCAAAGAATGCGGCCCAGTTCAGTCGAAGCCCCATTGGCTACTTAGCGTTTCGTTTACCAACATCTATTCGGGTTTCTATAATTCTCAATTTGTGGTAATTTTTTTTTCAGTTTGAATATTTGACACGTGTCAAAGGGAATATGTCTTCGTTTCTTAGTTTTTGTTTTTTGTTTTACGGCATATAATGATTAATACATTAAAACATTAATACATTGTTTTACGGCATATAAACATTGGGCAGCGACGGTGGAGCATTGGCAAAAACTTGTGTTCTGGAATCGTATTACGCAAGTTCAAATTCCAGCCAAAACCTTTACGTTCAGCTTTAGCTACCTCAGGCAGATGTAGCTCGTTAATTCGGGAGAGAAACTCATGTAGTTGAAGGCAACACTGAATGCAAAAAGCTCAGGTGTATAGAAAACGTAAAACTGGCCTTGTGCTTAACTTTGGCCTAACTTGGGTTGGTGCTCGACCAAGTAAAATTTGATATCAGCATTTTTTTGGTCATATAAAAACTAGAATAATCATATGTTTTACACATGTAGCTTTTTTTATGGACGTTATCTAATCAATAGCTAGAGGGATTCATACTTTACCAAAGGGTTTAGTCCAAATGTGAACACAAACGGAACGACTAGGATTAGAACTTGCGTATTATTGGTTTCGCATTCTTATTGCTTATCCAGTTGACCACCCTTAAAAATGTCTTCAATCTTAAATTGTAAAAAAAGATATCGCAATGAATTCTTAATAGCTCTGAAAAAAGAAATAATTGTAACTAAGAAGAGATTAAGATAAACTTTGAAGAAGAGCAATGTTTAAAAAATGTATTCTTAGTTTTTTCCTCAAGGATGGATTGATTACAAGATGTTAAGCAAGTCGATTCAATAAAGAGTTACATTTACCCTTATGCATCTTTAACTCTTGTGTTTATTTCTTTTTTCTACACTTTCTTCATTTTTATTCGCAATTATTTTCTTAGTATGATCTTCAGGGAATTATTAGCATCCATTTGTCTTTCTTTTCTTTTTGCCAGATTTCACCTTAAGTTTAGATTACAGAATGAAAGATCTTCAGTTATACAGATCATTGAACTCACAACCTGTATTACACTTTGTGACCTCTGATTTGCATAGAGCAAACAAAATCTTTTAAGTTTATTCAGTCTTCTGGGGTTTTTTTTTTTAAGAAGAAAAATGGACGATAGCAGCTATACAAAGATGTTGATATTCTCTATCAAGTCAGCATTAAAAACATCAAAATTTATTTTGTCTGATTTATCCTTTTAAAATCCACTGTGTTTCTCGCTTTATTTCAGATCATTATTTTACTAATAACTTCAATAATAGTCTGCGAAAAAATGGTGTCGCCCTTGCACACAAAGAGTATATAACTTTGGTGGGTTCAGCGTGTAGCTTAGGATCCTCTAAATACGGCTCTGCATGTTAAGAATTATATAACTCATTTGGACTTATTTTAACATGCAGAACCGTGTTTAGAGGATTCTAAGCTACACACACACACATACACACACACACACACACACAAACACACACACATATATATATATATATATATATATATACATATATATACATATATATGTATATATATATGCACACACACATATA
>JAUZSX010312299.1:0-12194 GCA_034780655.1 Idiosepius hallami | reverse complement strand
TACTCTTAACTAATATACACACTCTATCAATGCATTTAAGCAATCTTATTACTTAGGTTAATATATATATATATATATATATATATGTATATATATATATATATATATATATGAGAGAGAGGGAGAGAAGGTTAGGCTGGTGTTTGTGTATCATGATTTCCAAGTGCAAGATGTCAGCACAATAAACCCTCTTAAATATAAAATAGTAAGAACTATTAAATAGAAATAAATAAAAGGGAAAATTTTTTCCCAATTTCCAATGAATGTTTATGGTGTCATTGCAGACAAATAATTTTATATTATCTCAAGTGAGATTCAATCAACTCCTTGAACAATTCTTCCATTAAATTTGGTACGACGGAGGGGGAGGGATTGGCCCCATCCCCCATCCCCGGAAAATATTATCTGTCCGATGTTTAAGTATTTCAAGTGGTTGTAGATAAAATTGATTTTGCTTTTTCTTTCTTTTTTTATTTATTTATTTATTTATTATAAAAAAAATTTTTTTTTTTTTTTAATTTTTTTTTTTCGGCAAAACAAATATCTTCTTTTTAGTCAATTTCTGAGATTGCAATAAACAATAAATAACCATCTGACTTTAACTTGGTTTTGAAATATGAGGTGGCTTTTATTAAATTCTATGTTAAATATAAAGAATTAAAAAACACAAAAATAAAACCCCCAAAACTTTGTTAACATTCAAAGTTTTGAAGTAGAAATTCTCTTTTCTAAGTAGATAAGTACTTGGAGACATAATCATAATATGTCAGTTCAAATACCAAAAAAGTATAAACTAAATAGTGCATCGGGTCTTATTCAAACAATGTGTTGTAAAAATACAAAAAAACTTTTGTTGAAAATGGTTGTTCTTGTGCTTGAATTAACAAAAAAAAAAGTTTCTTGTAAGAAAACAAAAACAAATAGAATTAAAAATATTGAAAATAAAAAAATTTAATTTTTTTAAAAATAAAACCTGTTTGAATTATGATATTCTGCCTAAGTATACTAAACTTATAAACATATAAAAATTGAATTAAAAATATTGAAAAGAAAAATTAAATTTCTTTTTAATGAAACATGTCTGAATAATGGCATTCTGTCTAAGTATACTAAACTTATATAAAAATTGAATTAAAAATATTGAAAAGAAAAATTAAAATTCTTTTTAATGAAACATGTCTGAATAATGGCATTCTGCCTAAGTATACTAAACTTATATAAAAATTAAATTAAAAATATTGAAAATTAAAATTAAAATTCTTTTTAATGAAACATGTCTGAATAATGGCATTCTGCCTAAGTATACTACACTTATATAAAAATTGAATTAAAAATATTGAAAATTAAAATTAAAATTCTTTTTAATGAAATATGTCTGAATAATGATATTCTACCTAAGTATACTAAACTTAAATAAAAATTGAATTAAAAATATTGAAAAGAAAAATTAAAATTCTTTTTAATGAAACATGTCTGCCTAATGACATTCTTCATAAGTATACTAAATTTATTTATATGTCTGTATGTGTGTGTATTTTTCTTATTATGGGAAATTAAAATCTTTTAAGAAGTTTAGGACTCTATCTTTTTGTTTTTTTGTTTATATTAGTTTACTTTTTTGTTTCAATGTGTGTGGGGAAGCATGAATATCTTTAACGATGTGATAAACTTTGCTACTTTTATTCATCACGAATGACAAGTGGGAAATAAATCCTCATTTTAACGACAATTTTTCCAGGGAATATTTTTCAAGGCGCAGAAGAACCAAGTATTTCAAATTATGTTCCACTAGCAACCCTAACCTGTCATTGCCCGGGAAACTTTTTAAAAAATACCTATTATTGCTATTTTTAATATTTCCTTTAACAATAACTGAAAGAATCTATCATAATTAATAAACAAGATCATCATGATTGTATGAGACCCTACATCCTGTAACTATCAGAAAAAAAGTATTTTTTTAAAATCCTGATTATACATAGAGCTTTACTAAAAATGAAGTCACACTAATTATTTTAAAAAAAATTATTCATATCACTAAAATTTTCATATGTATGGTACTGCCTTTCTATATAACAGGCTAATTTAACTACCTTTGAAAAAAGCTTTAGAAATAAATTTAATAGAAAAATAATAGAAATAAATTTAGTAAAAAAAACATTAGAAATTGATTTAGCATAAAAAAGCATTAAAAATGAATTTAGTATAAAAAAATATCAGAAATGAATTAAGTATAAAAAAACACATTAGAAATGAATTAAGTATAAAAAAGCATAAGTAATAAATTTAATATAAAAAAAGCCTAGAAATTGATTTACTTTTAAAAAAACAAACATTAGAAATGAACTTTGTAGAGAAAAGCATGAACTGCTTTCCTATATAATAGTCTTCTTCTCCTTATCCGGCATCCAGGCAAAATCAGGTAATACTTGTAGTAGCTAAATAAAATGGCTTCAATTATCAGCCAAGTGCCAGGTTCTGGCAGATGTTCTGTTGATAAGAAAATAAATGGAATCTCACCATCTCTGAGACAGACTGGTTCTCTTTAAAAGTAAAGCCATTTATGTTGTAGAAGGTTAGTGGGTTAAAGCTAAGAGGACAATTCACTAGACATAATATTTGATCTTGTTGCTTAGAAGAAAGTCCTAATAACCAAAAATAATAAATGGTCACTCACTAATCGTAGGAATTAGGTTTTGAGGAGTGCAGAAGGGATCCAAAATTGTGACATTTTAGAGGATATGTCTACTTGGTTGAGAAGAAACCCAAGTAAGGCACAAGGCCAGTTTTACATGCTTATTATAGAGGATATGTCTATTTGGTTGAGCACAAACCCAAGTAAGGCACAAGGCCAGTTTTGCATGCTTATTATAGAGGATATGTCTATTTGGTTGAGCACAAACCCAAGTAAGGCACAAGGCCAGTTTTACATGCTTATTATAAAGGATATGTCTACTTGGTTGAGCACAAACCCAAGTAAGGCACAAGGCCAGTTTTACATGCTTATTATAGATGATATGTCTACGAGGTTGAGCACAAACCCAAGTAAGGCACAAGGCCAGTTTTACATGCTTATTATAGAGGATATGTTTATTTGGTTGAGCAGAAACCCAAGTAAGGCACAAGGCCACTTTTACATGCTCATTCTTGAGTACCTATGTGTGTATAAAATACACACGAAAGTACCTAAAATGGTTGATATGCTTTTAAACACAAAACAAAGGAATCTTTCTTATATTCAAAAAAGATAAAAATCAATTTGGTGCAAGAGACTATTTTGTTTCTTTAAACTCAACATGTATAGGGTTAAATAACACATTTTGTACAGACAGCTCTGAACTTTAGTAGAGTTAGTGTACAATAGGGTTAAATAACACATTTTGTACAGACAGCTCTGAACTTTAGTAGAGTTAGTGTACAAACTCATTGCTTATCTTCACAAAAGAAAAAAAAAAGAAAATAACTTTGGAGCAAGCAACTATTTTCTTTTGTCAAACTCAACATGTAAAGGCTGAATAACAAATTATTTTATGGACACCTCCGCAGGAAACTTTCAAGAAAGTTGATACAATTTCCTTCCCTTTTTATTCCTTAGTTTCTCATTAGAATTATTTTGTTTTTTTTTTGCCGTTGGCAGTTGGTTGTTTAGTGCTCTCCTCCTAAAAAGATGACATTTGCCGATAAAAGAGGCCGAAAATCGGTTCATTCGTCTTCGTAGCAAGAAAGAACGAATAATTATTTTTAAAAAAAAAAAGCTCATTTTTCTTTTTTTTTGCTCTGCAACTGCATTTTGTGTAGGCTGAAAATATTTTCTTATACTAGCAAACAACCAAAGATATCAGCACGCACATACAGATATATATATATATATTCTTATATAATGCAGCGATGGTGGAGCATTGGTAAAAGCTCAGGCTCTGGAATCGTATTACGCGAGTTCAAATTCCAGTCAAAACTATTACTTTCACTTCAGCAGCCTTGGACTGATGGGGCTTGCTAACTTAGGAGAGCATCTCATCTAGGTGAAGGGTAATACCAAATGTAATAAGCCTGGGTTAGGACACGTAAAAATGGCCTTGTGCCAAACTTGGGTTGGTGCTCACCAAGTAAATATGAATATAATATAATTATATACATATATATATACTCAACAGCGATGGTGGAGCATTGGTAAAAGCTTGGGCTCTGGAATCGTATTACGCGAATTCTAATCTTAGTCAAAACCATAACATTCACTTCAGCTGCCTCGGGCGGATAGGGCTCGTTAACTTGGCAGAGCAACTCATCTAGGTGAATTGTAACACTGAATTGAAAATGTCCCAGTTATATCGAGCACGTAAAAATGGCCTTGTGCCAAATTTGGTTTGGTGCTTGACCAAGTAAATATGATATATATATACTCAGGCAAAAGCCAGGGTAAAATCATTGGTTACAGCATGGACTCTAGAATAGTGTACACAATTTCAAATCCCAGTCAAAACTTTTACATTCATTTTTATCTGCCTCGGGCAAATAAGGCTCATTAACTCGCAAGTTAACTTAAGCCTGGTGTTTCTTGAACAATTTTAAAGTGAGTTTAATTTTATAAAATGTAGTAAACAATAAATTCAATGGGAAACTTGATTCTGGTGTTTCTTGCACAACTCTTTAAGATTGGCTCATGGTTTTGACAGAAACACAAAATTCATCTTCTACATTTTCAAATGCAGTCAGGGTCGTGTTTGGGCTCCCGTTTTATCCAACGTTTCGGCCGATAAGCTCTTCGGCCTTCATCAGGTGTACTTCCTTGTAATTGGGAGTTCATCTTATCGGCTGAAGCGTTGTGTAAAAAATAAAAACAAAAATAAAGAAGAGGATAACAGTCCGAAAAATAGTTGTACAATTTATCAAACCTCATCCAAAAAATTACGAAAAACTAAAGTTTATTTTTGTCCTAAATGAAAAAAATTGAGAAATTACTGAACATCAGGACTGAACTAACGGAAACCCGATTGAAAGCCACTGTTCTAGACGAACCGTCTAAAATTCTAATTTAGTTATAAATTCTTAAATCAATAAATAACCTTTTGAACTTTCTACGCGAGGCATGCTTCTTATTGTATTCTCACCGGATTTTAAACATAATTAAAGCTCATTAAACAATTAAAAAAAATAATCTATTTTTCAAACAATGATATCTTAGCTTTAATTAAACTCATTAGGAACAAAAATGATCACTTTAGTTAGAGGATATTCAATTTCCTAATCAATATTTAAAAGCTCTTGATGACTTCCATAAGAGTAAATAAAAATCTTAACCCTAATGACCTATCATCATTAACCATTACACCCAGTGGTGGATTGGGCAGCAAATTTATATTTTCTTGCTGTTTCCATAGCATACTTGTTTTATGAGAAAGACTCGCTAGCTCTATGCCCAACCATTACACCTTGTGGTACGTTGGGCAGCAAATTTATTTGTTTTGCTGTTTCCGTAGCATACTTGTTTTACATGAAAGACTTGCTAGCCCTATGCTCAAGCGTTACACCTTGTGATGCATTGGGCAGGAAATTTATTCTTTTGCTGCTTCCGTAGCAAACTTGTTTTACGAGAAAGACTCGCAAGCCCTATGCTCAACCTCCAACTTGCAAGTCTTTTTTGTAGATTTTTGAAGTCAGTGTTTCCCTTTACCTAGATGAGCTACTCTCCCAAGTTAACGAGCCCGATCTGCTCGAGGCAGCTAAAGGTAGATGCAATGGTTTTGACTGGAACTTGAACTTGCGTAATATGATTCCATATTCTGAGGTTTTACCAATGTTCTACCTCACCACCCTCTAATGATCTTTATATTTAGTGGCGGTTTTCCCTCTGATATTTGCTCTGCAATAAACCACAAAATTACATTGTTTACGGTAGTTATTGAGCAGGAAGACCTCTCCTCACCAGTTAGGGCTTGGATCAATCGTACTGTTTTAATCTAGTTTCTGCAATTCTGAGAGTTTTCTGAGACTCTAAGTCCTCACCCTAGAGGGTAATTCTCATCAAGGATGTTTATCATGTAGTCAAAGATTTTCTATCTACCAAACTGTTATTGAGGATTTTATTGACAGTCGTGTGGGCCCCTTTAAAGTGTGGAGCCCTTAGGCATTTCTGATTGACAATTGGCTCAGTCAGAGAGAAAGAAGAAAGGGAATGACAGAGACAGGGAGAGAAAAGAGAGAGAGGGAGACAGAGAAAAAGAGAGAGAATAAGTGAGAGAAAAAGAGAGAGAATAAGTGAGAGAGAAATAAAAAGAGAGAGTGAGAGAGAAAGAGAAAGGAAGAGAGGGAGATCGAGAGAATGAGAAAGAGAGAAACAAAGATAGGGAGAGAGAGAGAGGAAGAAAGAAAGAGAGAGAGTAAACAGAGTGAGAGAGAATTGGAGACAGAGACACAGAGAGAGAGAGAGAGAGAGAGCGAGTGGGAGAAAGCAGAGAGAGAGAGAATGAGAGACAATGACTAGAGAAAGAAAGAAAAAGAGAACGAGGAAGAAGGCATGAAGAGAGAGAAAGAGGGAGACAGACAGAGAGAAAGAGAGAGAGAGGTAGAGAGAAAGAGAGAAAGAAAGAGAGAAGGAAAAAAAGCAGAAAGAGGGTGAGAGACAGAGATAGAGAGAGAGGAAGAAAGCAGAGAGAGAGGGAGAGAGAGAATTATTTTGGCTGAAATCAGAAAAGATCCTTGCAGAATCATAATCCATTTTGAATTCATGAACAACAAAATCCAATTCTGAATCAAACAAAAAGCTATTAAGAAAATTGAACCAAGATCAAAATGCTTCGATCAAAGAACAATTGACTTTAGACACTAATGGAGATTGTAGACACCCATTCCCATCAGATCAACAAAGTTAAGCAACGTTGATTCTGGTCAGTAATTAGATGAGTGACCATTTATGAAGACCAGGTATTGTATTGATATAGTCGAGTTGCGTTGGAGACACGGGTTCCCTTAAGATCATCAAAGTTAAGCAATGTCAAGTCGGGTCAATGATTAGATGGGTGACCATTTTAGAAGGTCAGGTACCGTATTGATATGGTCAAGTCACGTTGGAGAAACTAGTTCTCATCAGATCTCTAAAGTTAAGCAACATGAAACCTGGTCACTAATTTATAATACCACGCACCATAAAGCTACAGTCAAGTCATATTGGAAACACTAGTTCCTATCAAATCACTGATGTTAAGCAATGTTGAGCGTGGTCTGTAATTAGATGGGTGACCATTTAAGAATACCAGGTATCGTATTGATATAGTAAAGTCATGTTGGAGAAACTAGTTCTCATCAGATCACCAAAGTTAAGCAACGTTCAGTCTTGTCAGTAATTAGATGGGGGTGACCATTTAAGAAGGCCAGGTATTGTATTGATATGGTCAAGTCACGTTGAAGAAACCGGTTCTTATCAGATCACCAAAGTTAAGCAAAAAAAATCTACATTTTAATCAAAACCTGTTTCCCTATAACTAATAAGTTTTGTTGTGGCTTATGTTTTTCACTGATGGTTTGTTCAATAAAACTAGTATTTTTTGGCATTCGCTTCTGATCTCAGTTTTCAAAACAATAATAATTAAAAGAAAAAAGAAACGACGAGAAAGTCTTGTTTGTGATATTTTCAAAATATTTGGTGATTTTCAATGAAACAATATTTAAACAATTGTAAATAGAATCAAAATATTTATTGCATTAATGAAGAAACGTTTGGTTGAAAGAAGAAATACAAGAAAGATAACAATGGTGAAAAAAAACAGGGCTGTCCTTAGGGCCCCTGCAGACCCCGCAATTGCGGGGGGGAGGGCGCAAGCTCCCTAGGGGCTGCAAAGAATGCAAAAATTTACCGAAATAATTGTTAGGATCAATTAGAAAATCATTATTACACTTGAAATATACATCTATCAATCAATCTTGCTTTCTGCCTGTCTCTCTCTAAGTATATATGGTCGAAAGCTCCCCTGGCTCCAGTATGTTGAGGGGGTGCAACTTGTCTTTTTAGGGTAAAAGGGCTGCAAAGCACATTCTGTGTCAGGGCTGGTAAGTGGCTAAGCACGGCACATTTTATTGATAAGCGTCTGTCAATACCAACAATGCAATAGAGTTCAAACCATGACCTATTTTGACCAACATTGGTCCACTAGGCCTAGACGCTGTGTGACAAGTGTCACCGGTGGTGCATCTCCCGCCTATGCTGCACCTCCCATAAGAGTAACAGTATCTCATGATCTCTGAGCATACCAGTCAACAACAGCACAGGCGACAAGCAGAGCACTCGTGAACAGATGCCAATAAATGAATCATAGTTCGGATCTCTGCCAGGACTGTTAAGCTTGCTTGGATAGTCCTTGCATTGAGCAAGCGCTTCTCTTGCCTGAACATTTCTTGTTTTCAGAGGTAAGGCAGATGACATCTTACTCTAGATACAGAACTGAGGTCCAGCAAGTTAAAAATAACATTTTCGTTCGAAGTAAGCATGGAGTAATAATTTCTCAGCTTTAATTCACTTGCTGCATTCAGGTTGAGCCATAGCTGTACACCGTAAAATATTGAAAAAGATCAACTTGTCTATAACATTATTCTGATTGTTAAAGACAAAGACATAAGATATTAATAATAAAATGAAATCAGAATTGAGTAGACAAGACAGGATAAGCGGCTGAACAAGTTAAAATATTGTTTGATTTGAGTTCGTCCGATGCCATGAGGCAAGGGAATTAGGTCTCGAGCAAATGATTGTGGTTTTATCTGGTGAGATTAGTCATGCTTGATCTGCTCGTATGTAGAAGAAAGCTTTTAGTTTGGAGTTAGTCTAGATTTAGTTTAATCAGCTAAATACTCTTTGATGCTGTTTTACCGTGCCACCATTCAAATACCGCTTACTCCTACCATTTTAGTATTGCGATAAGCTTTTCAATTAAAGGGATGGGGGTGGGGTAGTCCACTTGGGACAGTGGATTGGCAGTCGGACTTTTGAATCATAATACACAAGTTCAAATCCAAGGGGAAGTCCACTTGGGACAGTGGATTGGCAGTCGGACTTTTGAATCATAATACACAAGTTCAAATACAAGGGGAAGTCCACTTGGGACAGTGGATAGGCAGTCAGACTTTGGAATCATAATACACAAGTTCAAATCCCAGGGAAGTCCACTTGGGACAGTGGATAGGCAGTCAGACTTTTGAATCATAATACACAAGTTCAAATACAAGGGGAAGTCCACTTGGGACAGTGGATAGGCATTTGGATTTTGGAATCATGGAGAAATCCAATTGGGGCAGTGGATAAGTGGTTGGACTTCAAAGTTGTGGGAGGGTCCACTTGGGGCATTGGATATGCAGCCGGACTTAAGAATTATGGAAAAGACCACTTGGGACAGTTGATAGGCAGACAATTTCTGAATTGTGAGGAAATATACTTGGGAGAGGGGATAGGTAGTCAGACTATGGAATTGTGGGAAAATCAACTTGGGGCAGTGGATTGGTAGTCAGACTTTCCCTCACTTCATTTTTTAATGTTATTTCTTTACTCAGGATGTTTTATCAACTTTTGTGATATCAAAACCAGTTATGTTTCACAGGCATGCACACTAGTACTTATGTACCTATAATATTAAAAAAAGATGAGAACAATTGTCCAAAAAGTAGATGTAGAAATTATCAAGGATTGTGAAGGTGACAATGTTAAGGATGAGAACAACAGTTAAAAAAAATGTACAAATCATAAAGCTTCACCACAAGGATTGTGAAGGTAAGAATGATAAACATGAGGACAACTGTCCAAATGTACAAATTATTAAGCCTTATCTCAATGATTAAAAAGGTAATGATAAAGATGAGGATAATAGTAAAAACAATAGTTAAATTATCAAGCCTCATCCCAAGGATTGTGATTAATACAATGTTAACCATCTGGATATCAGTTTAAAAACATTTGTAGATTTACTCAGGCCTTGGTTGTGAATGTAACAATGATAATTATGAGAAGAACAGTCTAAAAATAGATGCTCATTTTAAAAATTTCAAAAAATCATTTTAAAAGCTTATCTTTTTTCTTTTGATTTGAAATATCGGAAATATATTTTCAAGTTGGAATAATTTGATTTGGGATTTAACGACATATCAACCACTTTTGGGGTCATTTAAGGCAGGGCTGTGCTTAGGGCCCCCGCAGACCCTGCAATTGCGGGGGGGGTGCGCAAGCTTCCTAGGGGTCGCAAGACGCCTTGCTTCACAGATTGTAATGCAAAAATACCCAAAACAATTAATTGTTAGGATTAATTAGAAAATCATTATCACCCTTGAAATATATATATATCAATCCATATCTCTTTCTGCATATCTTTCTCGATAGATATATTTTTATAAGTATATATATATATATATAGTCGAAGGCTCCAGTGTGTTGAGGGCTGGCAACTTGCCTTTTTAGGGTAAAGGGGCTGCAAGGCACATTCTGCGACGGAGCTGCTAAGTGACTAAGCAGAGCACTGTACATAGGTTATGTTCCTTGAAAAAATGCAATCTCATTTTTCTGGCTTAAAGGGTGCAATGTAAGTTGTTGGTGTCTTAAAACACAATTCAGTGTTGAAAGCCTGTACATGAGAGATGGATTTGGGATTAAAATTAGAAAAAAGAAAATCTTTTTTAAATATAGAAGAAATGACGATTTTAACGTGCGGTAGTTTTTGGACAATGCAAAGCTAAGAACTTGAAGAAAGATTCCTAATGAAGCTATTGTGCCTCTTGGCAA
Organism: Idiosepius hallami; assembly: GCA_034780655.1. Lineage (NCBI taxonomy): Eukaryota > Metazoa > Mollusca > Cephalopoda > Idiosepiidae > Idiosepius > Idiosepius hallami. The sequence goes on along the minus strand of JAUZSX010312299.1, from coordinate 1,438 downwards.
GGAGAGCAAGACAGGAAGTGGATGACCAAAAGCTAATGGGAAAGGCCTAACTTAATTTCTTACCACCATCTTCTCCCTAACCATTATATTTTTTCCAACAGAGAAATGACTTCTTCTATGGCTTCTGTGTGATACGCATATAAATGTATTAAAAAACTGGAATATATTCTATCAAAAGTCTTTAATGTAACCAATTTTATATCGGAGAAACATCTTGCCCATTTAAACACATTGTATTAAACATATTGCTCATTTAAACACATTGTATTGAACATCTTGCCTACTTAAACACATTGTATTAAACATATTGCCCATTTAAACACATTGTATTGAACATGATGCCCATTTAAACACATTGTATTGAACATCTTGCCCACTTAAACACATTGTATTAAACATATTGCCCATTTAAACACATTGTATTGAACATGTTGCCCATTTAAACACATTGTATTAAACATCTTGCCCATATAAACACATTGTATTAAACATCTTGCCCATATAAACACATTGTATTAAACATTTTGCCCATATAAACACATTGTATTGAACATCTTGCACATTTAAACACATTGTATTGAACATCTTGCCCATTTAAACACATTGTATTAAACATCTTGCCCATTTAAATACATTGTTTTAAAAATCTTGCCCATATAAACACATTGCATTAAACATTTTGCCCATTTAAACACATTGTGTCGAACATCTCACCCCTTTAAACACATTGTATTAACACAAACAGGCTTTAAAATATAATGATGTTATTTAGACTCCTGTTATACATAGAAATCCACTTGCTTGCAAAAGTGTTTGTACAGAATAGGTGGTTTTGGCTTGATTCTCTGAAATTTAGATAGAGGGTCATTTAGGTTTACCCCTACAAAAACATTCCATTTAGTGGCTTTTCATATGTTCTGAGAAAGAAATATCTGTACAATGGTTACGTTGGGTAAGAGACACTTACTTAGATTAATCGATGATTCTTTTCAGTTCGTTTACTGGAGATTTCTGACTAATCAAGTTATAAATAGAACTTCAAACAAACCTGAAAAAGCAGGAAGTAGACAGTGTGTACGATTAAAACTAATAAGACAGTCTGGTCAAGTTATAGAAATGACAGCTACAAACTCCATAGAAAATTTGCACTCAACACAATTATTTGTTTCTGTAGTTTCTTGTATATACAAAATGATTAAACCATGAATAGTGTGCAGTCCTAATTCTTCGAATCGTTTCCTTCCTTAAGACGAGACTTGATAAATTGTACATCTATTTTTTGGACAGTTGTCCTCATCCTTATCATTGTTACCTTCACAAACCTTGAGACTTGATAATTTGTCGATTTGTAATATTTGTGGGATTGGTGGTTATAAATTGATGATGTGAACACAAATATTAACCTTAAAAAATTATTCTTTATTTTCTTAATTTTTAC
>JAUZSX010312289.1:0-12194 GCA_034780655.1 Idiosepius hallami | reverse complement strand
ACACACACACACACACACACACACACACACACCCACACACACACACACACACACACACACACACACACACACACACATATATATATATATGTTTGTGTGTGTGTGCGGAACATTATAATGTCCATAGCCTATACTATGGTCAGTGGAGTATTTGTATTCGTCTGTCTATTTTTTGTCTTTCACCTTTAATGTAGGTCACAAAGTGAAAAACAAAAGTGATAAAGACATTTGGGTCCACAGTCTATTGTAACAGGGGAATTTAGTGTTTGTTTGCCTATTTTTTCCGCTTTTAGTGTAGGTCACAAAATAAAAAGATTGATATGGGCCTTGGGTTTATAACCTATAAAGGTTCAAGGGAGTATTGCTATTAGAATGTCTTCTTTTCTTTGCTTTAACCGTAGTGTAGAGTACAGAATAGAAAATTCAAAGTGCTTTAGACGTTTATGTTCAGGGTAAAACTCTTTAATATACAGATATATAAAAGTATTTATATCATTGGCGGGACTTGTCTGGAAAAGAAGTGGGTTAGGCAAGTTAGCCACAAGGGCAATTTCACGTGCTCATTATATTCCTTGCCTTTTATAATGATTGTTGTCTTTCACCTAGATGGATTACTCTCTCCCTACGTATCTAATATACCTGTTTTTTATCAGTTTTATTATCTCATCCAGACGAGTTACTCTCCTGAATAAACGAGTCTTATCTACCATAGACGATTGAAAGTGAACGAAATGGATTTACTGGGATTTGAACTCGTGTAATACGGTTCCAATTTCAAAGATTTTCCTACTTTTTTTCTCGCTGCTCACAGGGGAAAGAAGAAAAGCTTTGATGAAATTTCTTTTGTAAAAAAAAACAAAAACAAAAAAACAATCAAAACAACAAAAATCCGAAATACAGGGTATTGTTTGCTAGTCTGGACTACAGGAGCACCGGGTCAATTTTTTTCTTCCGGGGGTTTTGTACAAGGCCTTATTTACTCTAATCTAGTGTGTCTTCTTCGTCACCCCGAGTTAGAAAAGCTTCCTAAAGGTGTTCCTACTTGAATCTTGAGTGACAGCCGAGTTCACTTATTGCATGTAAGTAGAGTTCTGTATTCGATATTGCACAAATCCATTATGGTTTCGAAATAATGGATCGGCATTTTTTTCCTGACTGTGGAGATACGTACGTCTGAAGTGGATCAAAGGTCGACCATTCGATCTCGTCGGATGATATGAAGGGTTGATTTGCACGTAATTGAATAACGCCAAGATACAGATCGGCTTTGACTGATGGAGTAGGGAAGACCTTTTTTTCCTGTGTGTATCGATTGCCATTCGCAGTGCAAAAACGAGGATAATATTTTCTAACTAAACTAATGCATGACGACGTAACATATTGTCTTTATTGATTAAAGAGTCATGTTGTTTACAGCTGACATGATTGTTTTAGGACAGAACTCTCCAAGGATAAAACATATGCAAAGAGTGGGCAGGGGGTGGTAACTAATTGATCTATCTATCTATCAGTATATCAGCATATCTTTTTTTATTTATATATCTATTAATCAAAATCTATTTATATCTATCAGTCGGCGTCTATTTATATCTATATCGACGTTTATTTTTGTCTATCTATCTATCTATCTATCTATCTATCTATCTATCTATCTATATATATATATATATATAACACGAAAATGTTACTGACATAAAATGTCAATTCCTGAGTATGGACAAAGAGGACCGAAAACGTTAAAAAGAAGACTGGGGAATTATATTAAGAATCTCAATTCCACAACCGAGTTTCTTTTAAGAAAACAAGGAAAAATTGAATAAAAGATATTGGAAAAAAAATTGAATTTTTTTAAAATGAAACGTGTGTATATAATAAACAAATCAATATATATATATATATATATATATATGTTAAGCGTAGACACGAAGTCAACAGCCTTCGGTGACTGTCAGTTTTTTGCCTTCGTGGTCATCACACCGAAAGCTTTTGCTCTGATGACCGCACAGACGAGAAACGCACGTTGACAATTAATCACACCGAGCCTTTTCATCACTTGGACTTCTCATCACTTGGATATTTTTCAAATTCAAGTGCTGTAATGTGTGCTAAAATTAAGTTAAAATAAAACGAAACTATTTGGAGAAGTTTGTTTAGATTTTTAAAAATAAAAATATAAAATAAATTAATTGAAATTATCTTTTTTCATTGTTTATTTTTTTTTAATTTAGAAAAAGTGGCTAATATTTACTTTATAGATTTTAATAATCTCTTGCAAAAATGATATAATTATGACATAATGGGAAGAACAGTCTCCAGATATATTAATTCATGGGTTAAGAATTCTCATCACACATATTACCAAAATGTATAATTTGCATTTCAGGAAATTCTGAGATAAGTTTTCTTAATTTATTATCAATTTCATTTGCATACTTTTTTCTCATCTTACATAGTTGATGTTTTTCACTAGGTTTCGGTAAATATTATCTGACTTCCTTTGTCACTTACAAGATTCGGGGTTCCTCTCTGGTGTCACGATTGAACACTTAACTAAGGCCGGCGAATAAAGTTGTCTGAAACGTAGTTAAGAACATCAACTATGAAAGATGAGAAGAAAAAGTCTTCAAAAAGAAATTATTAATGAAATAATAAATTTTATGTTGACTACTGTATTTCATTTCATTGAATCCTCACCTTTCCCTCTGTCTGTCTGTCTACGTGTTTATCTCTCACTCAATCTCTCTGAAAAGGCCCACACAACCCCATGGATTTAAACAATAAAGACTGTGTTGGTTGCCAAGTGATTGGTGCCCCAGGGACCAATTTATGAGGCTGATCCATAATAAAATAATAAAATTTCTGTTTTTTGTTGTTTTTTTTTTCAAATATAATCTGATACTTTAAAGTTTAATCAATAATTAAGGTTTTATCAATAATGATTCGAAAACGCTTCCCACCCCCTAAAAATAAAGTTAAAAAATAGGGGCTTATTCACTTTATCTCCAGTGACAAAAAATAATCAATTATTTAGCGAAACAACTGTTTGTCGGGTAGTAGAGCCACAGACAATCTAGTTTTTGAGAAGTAAATATAAAAAATATCATCCCTCATCTCAAGGATTCTGGAAGGAAAAACAAACATAAAGATGGGAACCATAGTCCACTTAATAAATATACAAATAATCAAGCTTCATCTTACAGATAGTAAATTTATCAAATATAAAGCTGGTAACAATAGTCCTCGTAATAGATATCTAAATTATTAAACCTCATATTAAGGATAGTAAATTTAATGAATATAAATATTAGGACTATAGTCAACCAAATAAATATACAAATTATCTTATCTCTCCTAGGGATTGGAAATTTAACAAATTTGAAAATAAGGATCATATATCGAATTATAAGTATACGAACCATCAAAGCTTATTCAAAAATAGTAAATTTAAGAAATATAAAGATGAGAACTATAGTCCTCATAATAAATTTACAAATAACTAAACTTCATCTCAACGCTTCCGAAAAAAAAAAAATTTTTTTCTGAAAAATCTTTTCTAAGGTCTACCGAGTGGCTGAAGTGACCTCATACATTATGATTACAAACTGCGAGCAATTACTATGATGAATCTCCCTTTTTCCACTAATTCGAGAGAAGCATGGCATAACAAAAAGAAAATGTTGGAAATTTAGCAGGGACACTTTTCTTTGTTGTTGCTTTTGTATTTCCTACATTTTTTCTTGGCGTTGTTCAAGACGCTGATTTATTAAACAGGATATTTATTGAAGTGTAACATCTTAAATTATAGATCTGGCCTTATCGATATAGATTGATACATCGATTAGTTCAAAATAATAATGAACGCTTCTAGACACTATCGTTATTCGTTCGCATTTTGGACACATATCGATCTAAAACGGACCCATCATAAATCCTCATCTACGTTCATTTAATTTTTTTTTGATTGAACACAATTTATTTGAACCTTGTCTCAAATAAATCACAGTCAGTAACTTTAGTTATCATATCTTTATCAATTGGATTTGGATATCTGGCGCTGAATAGCTGTCTTGAGTTATCATTAGTTTATTCAGAAAGTTACAAGAGTCTGTTTTAGGCATGAAATACCAATTTTATTTTTTATTACATCAATATCTTAAAGAATTCAATGATATATGCTTTTAATTTGTATATTCATTATTTGCCACGTGGTTCTCAGATTTGTATTTGTTAAATTTACTATATTTTAGATGAGGCTTGATGATTTTTATATTTAACATTTGGACTATAGTCCTCATCTTTGTTACTTCTTACTGTTGTGGAAACTCTCTTACGCAGAGACATAGGCTCTTCAGAACTATACATATATTGAAAGGTACTACTCTTGTCAGCGGCAGTCGAAGTTTGCATATTTAGAATATTTTATTTTATTCAAAAGGGTTATGGTTAGTTAATGGTTAGTAATCTCATAAATAAAACTCGTGCGGATAAACCTTCAAAACTAGTTAAGAATATTTTAAAGATAAATATCAAATAAATTATTGTGAGTAATTTGTGAAGTATAGTTATAAATACTAGAAACACATCGTAGTTATAGAAAAATACAGTAGCTATAGTGGTATCACAGTAGGAAGGACTGTGAGGAAAATATCGTCTTCATCCTCTTCCAGTCTCTACCGAGATCTGTGTTGTTTTTTTGCCGGACAAAGACCTGTTGAGGTACCAAACTGCTTGTCTTTCGAAGGAACAGTCTTTAATATTAAAAAAGTTACAGGTTTTAGGACTGGAGACTTAATATTTGATATACCGAGTTCTTGAACGCGTTGAACACTTCCTATTTGGTGTTAAGTCAAAAACTATCATGCTAAGGGTTTGACTCCTTTGTAACACCCTTAGTATAAATCAGATCATCATAATCTTTGTGCCCATACCCAAGTTTAAGTTCGCTTAGACTTCGGAACAATGATACTCGAGTTCGAATCCCATTCCTTCCATATACGTTCTCATTTGGATTAATACCCAGGGGAAGATATTAATCCCCATGTTATCTCCATCTACAGATTAAATAGCGCATATAGTGTTAAAAAATCTGTGTAGATATGAAAGAATGTCTATTAAAAATTACATTAAATTGCCTTAAAGGTTGATATGCTGCAAAAGACAAACAAATACTTAAATATATATTAGAGAAAAAATATTGCAACATCAACGAATTCTTAAAATTAATGTAACTATTTTTCTGAGATCATTACATGATAAACCAATCTTCTACACAAGCGTTCTAAACTGGGCCTAAATGAAGGACGTTTGCTTGCCCCACATAAATATTTCATGCTATTACTGTTGATAACAAGAGAGCTTTTACTGCTGGTATCTTTTTGCTTATCATATTTGCCTCATAAATTGTGTTTGTCCGATGTTTAACAACCATTCCCATTCCCCCTCCATCCCTTTGGACAGCTTCGTTTATTGTCGGACTTTGACTTACGAGGGTTGGATGTATGGCCTTGTGCCCAAAGAAGGGGAATCCTGAGTAAAATGGAACAAGTTTGAGCTGTTTTTGATAACCTTGTGAAAAGAACTGATCCTGAAATAAATTCCATGTTTTTAGCTTCAACTGTTGGTGTGGTTGTTGTTGCTTTGAGCAGATTTACAGAAATTGAATAACAACAACAACAACTACAATTAATTATATAAATAATAATAATAATTGTAATAATAATAATAATAATAATAATAATTATAATTATAACAGCAGCAACAACAACCATACACGACGATACTAACACTAATAATAATTACACTATGAATACTTGGGAGTGGACGTAGAAAACTGGATTTTTAAAAAGTAGTAGTTGCATATCTAAAACCAGACCCAATATTTTTTATTGGTTACAAGCTAATTTATGGATTAATTTTTTATCTAGAAAATAAATTGGAAATCTCTTAAATGTCTACTACGGCATTTTTCACGTTAAACCAAAATTACTGTATAATTATTTGACAATAAAAACCATTATGAGTTGGTTTTATTCACGGACCACTAAAATATCATTGTTGCCTACCATGCTGTTATATTTTGCATGAGGATCCCTAGAAATATAAAATGGACCCCTTAGGTCCATGTATATCTTGGTCAAGGACCCTTGCCCTAAAGTGATCTTTTCTTAAACTCCAAATAGACACGTGGAATATCTTTAAAAATGCAAAGCAAAACTAGTCTTTAACAACGAGTAGGAAAAAAATCGAAACTTCATTGAAATATTGTGAACCAGCAAACTGTGCGTTGGTGGTTTGAAATATTTTAATCGGGTCGTTTTAGTCTTGAAAACCGACCCCATGGTAGGCCTGTTTATGATATTGTACAACAAAATATCAGTTCTAAATCAGACATTTCATTCTTAATGACCTAATATAAATCAATAGCCGAAATCTAACACCTGCGCAGGAAAGATAAAACCAAACGATGATAAATATTTCAGCATTTTCAATAAACAGGAAATAGTTGTCGATAACTTCCGGAAGATGGTTAATTAACAAACCGGAAGTTTTGTCCGAATCATTTCTTGGGTCCAGTCCCGCTCTTCTGTATAAAGAAATCACTTGTTAGTTTCTTTCAGCTCGTTTGCATTTGCACAAAGCAAAAGGGAAATTGATATGACGGATTTAATTAAGATCTATCATCGGTCGGTAGTGTCCGGAACCAGGGCAATTGGAGGACACCCTTATCAACAATACGTGTCGTTCATGGGTAGAATCTAATCTACAAGACTGATAGTGTTATGGGCTATCGACCAGAAAATACAATCGGCCCCTTACTTTTATTACTCCTATATTTAAATGCCGCATATAGAGGCTGTGCAGCAAGTGATATATGCATATTGGTTTAACTGTGTCTGGTAGTCAGTCACGACCATTAGACAAACATTATGATGTACAAACAAAGCAAAATCACCCGAGTCAGAATGCATGTATTTGAGTGTTAAAGGATATTTTACTCGATTTTATTGGCAGCCAGGAGGGCTGATCAACAATTCCTGTTTCTCGGACAGGGTCCGACTCATCTATGGCTTAGTCCATCCTTACCAAAGGGTGGTCAGGCCATTCCTAAGTTTAACTGCGTAACATCTGTTCAAAATCGACTTTCCTGTGTGTATAGAAGTGCATTGTCTCTGTTCTGAGTAATTTTCTGTTTTACGTTGTTTCCATCTTCCTCTTTTCAGTCCAGTAGAAAGAGGCTATAATCTGAGCATCATCTATCGAAATCGAAAATCTAACAAACATTTCAAATCTCGGCCCCAAACTCGTCCATTTATCATTTTTCTTCTTCATTTATCTTTCAATACAAAAATCATTAATATTTGATCATTTCACGTCGTGAGAATTTTTTTCTTTTTCTTTTCAATTCATACATTTTTCTTACTTTTCTTTTGTGTTTCGAATTTTATTCGCTACTTTTAAAGCCTATCGTAGAAGATATCTTTTACATGTGTTGATATTTGTAAAACACGCATATATACAAATTTAAAAATGTATATATATATAAATTAATACACATTACAACAACGAAACGGGTCTCTCTCCGCAAAAAGTGTGGGATGGATCAGTAAGATCTTCCCAATTTAAGTGGAATATCCAAAGACCAAAGATAGAAGAGAAATAAAAAAAGTGAGAGAAAGAGAGAGGAACATAGAGATAAATAGAGGGAGAGAGAACAATAGAGAAAGAATCTCTCTATCAGTGGAGAGGGTTGTTTGTTAAAGGACAGACTCTAGAACGCCATTGTGCTGTTGGCCTCTGATGAATCGCCGTGGCTGATATTAGACCTCGGCTGAGTTGCGGTGCTGAAAGGTCAAGAAGTCGCCCGGAGGAAATAACAACTATTTGATACAAAGATAGAAAAAGTCTTAAAAAAAAATTTTTTTTATATAAAAATTGTGACAAAAGATGCAGAAGTAAAATAGTTTTTTGAAACTTTCTTTTGGTCGAGGAGTGGTTCCTCGGCACCCAGCAGAGTTGGACGGGCCTATAAGCATATAAACATTCGCAGGTTTCTTGATTTTTTTTTTTGCCTTCGCTGCTTACATTTCTCCATTATTTACTATTATCCTCATATTCATAAGCTTACAACGCTTAGGCCAAAGAGAGTGGGGCAGTGGTAAAATCTTGAATTTTGGAATCGTATTACATTAATTCTGGAATCGTATTACATTCCAGTCAAAACCATTTCATTCATTTTCAGCTGCCTCTGGCAGATAAGGCTCGTTAACTCGGAAGCATGAGACTTATTTCCAAAATCCTTTTTGTCCACTACAAGTTTTTTTTTAAATAACGCAATATACACTATTTAATCCATAGCCAGATGGAATGTAGGGCTTCATACTTTTCCCAGGGGTATTAGTCTAATTATGAACGATGATGAAACGGCTGGAATTCGAACTCGATTCCGAAGTCCAATTGCTTTTCCCCTGCCCCTAGTAGACCTCCCCACCACTGAATGAAAATAAAATATTCCGCTTGCTGAAAAACCGGTTGTCCAAAATTGACTTTTTAAATTTGATGTCGATTATATGTATATAAATGGAATTGTTTTCTCTCTAAGTGTCTATATGTCTGTGCATTTGTTCCTTATATTTACCAGAACCCGGGCCAGTCCCGGTCTGGACGATTAAAAGAGATTAATTCAGGTTTGAATCCCACTTTGCGTTTAGAATGTTATCAATCTTGTGTGTTATTGATGAGACCAAATAAGATTGAAACAGCTGTCAGGCATAATATTAAAAATTATACAAGATTTTTCATTGAATCATCCCGTTATAAATTGAATTTAAATATCTATTTATTTTTGGCGATACTAAAACAATACTGAATTGCATGACGATGCCTGATTATTATATAAGTAATGAAACTAAATTCAATTTTTTGTCTAATTTTCAATTGGGTTCAACATTGATCACACTCGTAATGACTAAGCGTATTAATATTTAGATGATCATAGATCCTAGCACTGGCCAATAATAGAGTTTCATGCTCTTATCGGTCATTGAGTTGATCCTGGGTCAAAATGACAAATCGCATGAACAAGAGAAGGAAATCTTCACTTCTCAGTAACACCTGTCTTACTGGATTTATTGATTTAATATGGGACTTGGGTTTGTCATTGCATTTCCCTAATATCCATGATAGAGGCTGCTTTGAATTAATGAGTCTGGTTGAAAGATATAGTAAACCCTTGTAGGTCGCCTACCTTTTAACTTGGAATTCTTCTACCTCATTAGATATTTCAAATAGCCTACCTGTTATGACGTACACTTAATATACAGTAAACCCTTGTCGGTCACCTACCTTTTAACTTGGAATTCTTCTACCTCATTACATATTTCAAATAGCCTACCTGCTATGACGTACACTTAATATACAGTAAACCCTTGTCGGTCACCTACCTTTTAACTTAAAATTCTTCTACCTCATTACATATTTCAAATAGCCTACCTGCTATGACGTACACTTAATATACAGTAAACCCTTGTAGGTAGCCTACCTTTTAACTTGGAATTCTTCTACCTCACCACATATTTTAAATAGCCTACCTGCTATGACATACACTTTAGATACTTAAAGCTTTATTAAAATGTAACTCACAACTGGCCAAATATAATTTATTAATTTATTAAACACTTTGTAAAAGTGTTTAACCATTTCATAGCCATAAAAAAGGTAATAGTTATTTTGACCGAAATATCAACACACTGCAGTTTTATAAATGAGGATATTTGTGCATGTTCTGTATTCTATAAAATATTTCTAAAAGTAAAGAAGAACTTAATAACATAACACATAAAGTGAATCTTAAATAATATTTATCGCAGTATCTGAATCCTCACTTATAGTTTTCTTTGCCTCGTCTAACCTTCTACCTTGCCAATCCCAAATTTGACAACATATAATGTAATACTGTACTACATTCAACTCCCTCTTGTCTCTCCTGTGCCGTTGTTAGTAGCGTTCATTATTATCTCAAGGCTATTAGTTTCTTGAATTGTCTGGCATTTTAAGTACAGTAATGCATTAAGGTTTCTGCCATTGTGTCAAATGCTTCCCCTGGAATCAGTACATGAAATCTTGTGGAAACGTGAAAATATTCTAGTAATAAGAAAACATCAAGTCGTGAATTTAGAATGTTGATTAATATTATGTCAATTCGTGAAATCTTAAGGAAAATAGAACATTCTAGTAACGAGAAAACTGTAATCCATACCTAGAAAGAAAATGGGAATTCATCCCTTTTCCAAGAGTATTAGTCCGAATGTCAAAATAATGGAATGACTGGGATTCAAACTCGCATTATAATAGTTCAATATAAATGATGTTGCCACATCTCTCAATAGTTAAAGTTCTATACCTGCCCTATTTCATAGGTAGATTGAAATAGAATATTAAGTGATATATGTATATATCCTGTCTGTAAATGCTAAAAAAATTGTAGAAGTGTTTATTATTAAAATCTCGTGATTGTTTAGTCGTTTGTTTTGGTCAGTTAATGCAGGAACAATCATTTTCTGTAAAATCCTTTTTTGTAGTTCATGGTTTTTGAATTGCATCAGATCTATGTATTATTTGATCTATAATTAGAACGAGAGTGGGGATTGATACCTACGATGTTACTACGATTTTGAACCTTACAGGAAGACTGGGATTTGAACTTACGTATAAGGGTTCCAATCTACTGTTTCACGTGTACGGTCAAGTCACTCTAGAGATACAGGTTTCTGTCTGTTCAGTAATAATTTGGATGACAACTTAAGAATATCGGGACTGTATCAGGCCGATCGGCGGTTAGTGACGTGTTTATTTGAATGCATTCTGCTTCGAACTGAAATACCTTCCCTCTTCCTTACCCCTTACTTCACAAAGACTTATCAGGCAAGTTAAAAAACGGAGGGACTGGTAGTCTCAAATTACTCTGAGATGGCAAAAATCTATAACAAACGGAAGATTGATCCAAGCCCAAACGAGAGAGTTGAGGTCTTTCTCCCTAACTACAACAAGCGGACATCGTCATGTCTTTTCGAATGAATATATCTACTTGATAGAGCACCAACCCAAGTTAGGCCTAAATCTACTTATACGTGCTGATTATATGTTTGTTTTTCTTTTGTTTTTACTAATCAGTGTTGCCCTTCATCTAGATGAGATAGTTATTCTCATTGAGTTAACGGATCTCATCGATCTGTTTCTTTTTTAACCAGTGTTATCCTTACACCTAGATGAGTTAACCCTCCCCCATTTAGTTAACAAACTTTATGTGTCCGAGAAAACTAGAAATGAATTTTATGCTTTTGACTGGGATTTGGACTCTTATAATGCAATACCAGAGTCTAAGGTTTTATTGATTATCCAACCTTTACAAATGGAAATAGTTACTTGGTCGAGCACCAATCCTAATTAATCAGGCTATTTTTACGTGCTCATTATTTCTCTGGGCTTTTTCTAATCAGTTATTACCCCAAGTTCACGAGCCCCATCGGACCGAGGCAGCTAAATATAAATACAATGGCTTTTGACTGGTATTTGAACTCAAGTAATATGATTCCTTTTCGAATGAAATTGTACTGACTAAATGTGAATGAAAAAGAAGAGCTTAGCTTTCGTTTGGATTGACATTAAAATAGCAAAGAATAATCGAGGTTTTTCCGTGCAATTTTCAACAAGCCTCTTCTTCATCTCGAGTGTCTTTTTCTTCTTTGACTCTAACCGCTTATCCCTTGATTCCCTTTTGTAAACTCACCAACAAACACCTGTGGGTCAACTTGACTTTTCAGACAAAACAAAGCCATTCATTCATTCATCCATGCGCGCATTCTCGTCTTAATAGAATTATATTAAATTCTCTCTGTAAACTGGCACTTCCAAAAATTCCTTTTCTATTGAAGGTCGAATAGTTAAAAAAAAACACAATGAAAGTAAACAGAAAACGCTATGGCTAATTTTTTGCCTATCAACATGTTTTATACAGTTTCATGATATTCTTGCACAAAAACACACTCACATACACGAAACAAAGACAAATACAGCGTGTTTCAAAAGTAACCGAACCGCAAACTTAAATAAAAATTGTAAATCAAAAACAACAAATTTAATAGGTATATTTAGTATTTACAAATGTTCAAAATGTCAATTTACAACAACCACATGTC
>JAUZSX010312278.1:0-12194 GCA_034780655.1 Idiosepius hallami | reverse complement strand
TCTATGCAAATATCTAAATTATTTATTGATTTTAATTTCAAATTGTAATTAATATGGTTCATTAAAAATAAAAATATACACACACACACACACACACACACACACACACACACGATTCCTTTCCCCATCTATGGATAAGTTTATAGGCATTTTAAAGTTATTTCTATCAAATGCGATAACTGAAAATATAAAATCAAAAGCTTTGTTACAACAATTGTTTTGAATTAAAGATTTTCATTTAAACATTATGGTGACATCTAAAAATAATATATATATTTTTTTTTTACTTTGTGTATTGTAACTAAAATTTACCAAGAAAAATTATATTATTCTTTTATAAAAAGAATTATTTTGGACAATAGTTTTACACATGGTAATCCTACCTACATTGTTTTCCATTATCCTAAATAATCATATCATTAAACACTTTAAAAAGAAAAACTGAATAATGCCACTGGCAGAGCAAGTAGAGAAGAATACCTTACTTTTAAAAGATGCATGTTTTTATTTTTTCGCTCCGAAAAACACTCTTTCCTTAGACATAAAAAAGTTTAGAGTATAACAATAATAAAAGATACAGGTTGTATGAATATCTGAGATGAAGCTTGACATTATTTGAAATTTCATTGTCATCTCAACAAGGTTTTGGATGCAGTTTTGCAGTAACGCTTGTCAAAAATAGACTTCTAGGTTACAACTTTAGAATTTATATAAATCACCACTTATTCTAAGAGTCAAAGGAATCTTGCACAGTCAGCACATCAGCTGAAGCATTGCATAATGAAGACACAATGGTTTAAAATAATCCAAATTTTAAGAATAAATGGTTTTGTTTTGAAAAGGAGTTAAAAGCCATCAAACACCCATAAACCAGTATTATATCATTACATTTTTTTCCCCTATTCATTTTGGTAAAAAAAAAAAAATGATTTTCAAAATAAAACATTAAAAAAAAATTTATTTACATTTTTTTTTCTTTTTATACATAAATTAAATGGTATTTTGAGAAATCAGCAAATAAATAAATCTCAGTATCTATTTCTATCAAATTGTTGTTGGTCTCACCCAGCCCTAACCTGCCTTCCCCCCCTTTTGTTTTTTTTTTTGGAATATTTACACATCTTTTCATTTTTAAGACATCAATTTGACTTTGCTCTCTGCTGCGTTGCTCCTCTTAATTCTTTGATGACCACTGCTAAAGCATCCGGGTTAACCCCAGCCTCACACAGCTGGATGCAGATAGAAAGGGTTTCTGGGTCAAGGTCTGTATTGAGGACATTTGACAGAACCATAAGGATATCCATTGCCTCTCGTGAAGCGCTAAGACTTTCTTTGTTTGTATCCATTTCTTTCATTTTATGTTAATTCCTGGTGAAAAAAAAAAAAAAAAAAGCATTTTTTAAAATTAAAATAGAACTTAAAATTAATATGTTGTATACAACCTGTGTTCAAAATAGGTGAATGATTAAGTGTTTTTACTATTGCAAAGTAATGTGCTCAATATTAATATATAAACCCAGTGTATTTGGTATACATGAGTGACCTATACTCAGATTTTGAAAAATGACATTAGTATATTATTAAATAGAAGAAATAAACTCAATTAAACACGGTGTGTCTGTATGGTGACTGCCACTTCTTTACAGAAGAAGGCCAACCCCTATGACTTGTCCAGATGCAAATGAATCCGCATATGGTTCCATGGGCGTATTTTTCCATACTGCTGCAAGATATCCCTCCTGGTGCATAGCCTCTCTTCTGACTGTCCGACTTTTGCCTTATCTGAGTAGCTTTGAGGCTTGTGAGGTCTGCTTTGGACAGGCAGACTCTACCACAGATTTTGCATAAATATCCAGTCTCAAATTGATAACTTACTATGGTGTCTCGCTAGAGAGCAGCATGTTCAATACGCCTTTCCTCACCGTTCTGACATCCACCGTAGACTTTTTGTCTCCATTCTTTCCGTTCCATGACTATCTACTCCTAATTTGTTACCTTTATGTTTAAGGCCTTCAGGTTGCCTTAGACAACATCTTTGTACTATTTCTTGGCTTATATTAGGGCTGCTTTCTCACTTTAAGTTCCTCATAGAACAAATGCTACACATACGCACACCAATTTGTCTGCCTCAAGAAATGTACTGTTAATTATGCAAATTATATTAAGAACATTTTTTGTGGATAAGTATATTTTAACTGGACTTATCTACATTACATCTTCTAATTTTAATTATTATAGAAACAGATTTATTAATGAAAATAAAACCTATTTTTTAAAATATGTCATAAGTTATTTGTTTATTGAGTTAATTAGACGTTAAAAGTATCCATCATAATAAAAAATAATCTGAAATGAGATACGACATAGAAAATATCTTAAGGAGCCTAAAATTTACTTTTTCATCCTTTTTTTTCCTTACATCCTAAACAACCAAGATGAGGAGAAAAATCCAAAATAAAGTTAAAGAAATTCAGAACTTGATAAATAGCTGAAAACTTTACAAAACGAAACAAACAAATCAACTGAAAAATAATCTTTGTTCTAGAACACAATATCTTTAACTCAAACTCTTATTTTATTCGATCCATTCCATATGTGAATATCACAAATGTCCCAGATTTTATGGACAACCAATATATTAAGGAAATTCCTACCCAATCAACCGCTTATATAAAATCAGAGTTATTGAAATTCCTTGTGTAAATGGGTTTTTTCAATAGTCAGCAACCAATGAAATTATACCTACTTGGTCGAGCACAAACCCAATTTAAGCACAAGGTCATTTTTACGTGCCCATCAAAGCTCCAGGCTTTTATATGCTCAACCCCCTAATTGGAGGACCTTTTAAAATCAGTGTTGCCCTTCACCTCAATGGGATACTCTCTCTCAATTAATGAGCCCCATATGCCCGAGGCAACTTAGGGTAAAGGCAATGATTTACACTGGGATTAGAAACTCGTGCCATTAAGCTTTTACCAATGCTCCACCTTTGGTGCCTAAGATATATTTTTCTCAATAACACACACACATACACAAAAAAAGGAATTATTATTATATAAAGAAAAACAATAATTTTCTACCTCTAGTTTTTGAACTTGGTGATTCCACTGCACATTTTTTTGGGTCAAATTCAATTGTTGAGATGGGAGTGACAATCAAAATGTCACCAATTGGTTGGATTGTCAGAAAAATTCTTTCAACCTATTTGACAATTGTCTGAAAAAAGAAAGAAAAAAAAAAAATGTTAAATGTCAATTGAAAAAACTCTGACTTTTCGTGACAGTTTCCAAAATAATTTTCATTAAAAACTTTGTTCCCCAAAAGAATTAAACTTCCTTATTTTCACTACACAAAGACTAAAACAGGGATGTTTTATTATTAAACCATTTGTTCTACAAAGATCATCTTCAAACGAGCATGGCCATTTGACACTATTTGGCCATTTGCCAAAGTGGGTACGCAACCAGACTTCAAAATCGGAGTATGCAAATACAAATCCCAGTCATTCCATTTGTATTAATAATTGGGTTAATACCCTTGGAAAAAGTATAAATCCCCACATTCCCTCAAGCTATGGGTTTAAATAGAGAACATTGTGTTATTAAAAAAACGTGTATGCATAAAATTATTGTTCTAGATATTAAATGACCTAAAAAGGTTGATATGCCGTAAAAACACAAACAAACAAACTGACACTATTTGAGGCTTACAAAAAAATTAAAACAAACAATTAGTCAATTTTAATTTAATAGTACAAGTATTGCCCAGTGCCAGGGACTTGCCACTAAGATAAGAAAATAAATATACTAAACTCATTTTATTTTGATGTTGTGTTCTCTGAAAGTAGTGGTATGATTCTGGGGGTGACATACGGGTAATAGATCTGATGGCACATCAATGTTTTTAATTTGGTTACATGTTTGCAAAGCAAGGTGGCTGGCCTTTAATAACTTTTCCAGTCTAAAGTAATAGATTTTGATTTTGGCTAATGAGAAGTAAAATCAAAGATATACCAAAACATACAGCATTTTATTATTTTTTTTAAAACACCTCCAGAAAGCCTGCACAGATACTGTTAAATAATAACAAATATTGGAGGGATCACATGACAGCTCAAATGGAACAAAAGACAACCTCCATCTTTTCCTTATATTATGGAACTACTAATAACTACATGACATCTCATACTGACAAATGTTCAGGATGAATTCAGAGATTGTAATTATTTAATGTAAATAGGTTTTTAAAATTTTTGCCAAGTAACAGTTCAAAGACAAGAGTAAGTGTTGTTGACACGGTTTTGTAGAAATTGTTGAGTAGATTTGGTTTTCTTGCCTGATTTATTGTTTCTAGGAAAGTTGATAAAATGTATGAAGAAAACCATTGGTATATGTATGGTTTGGTTCGCTGGGGTTTTAAAGACCTTTTAACCATTTATTGTTATTTCAGGTCTTGTAGGTTTTAGAGAGAAATTTGCCTGTTTATTTAATATTATTCTTATTGTTGTTTTGGATTATTTGGTTGTGGGATTTTGGTTTTTTTTAGTGGAGTATGAATGAAACAACCCTTTTTCTTCATAATTACCACATGGGCAGATGGGGATTGTTAACTCTGGAGAGTATCTCATCTAGGTGAATGGCAACACTGATTTCAAAAGCCCACAATAGATCCTCCAGTTTGGGGGTTAAGGATAGGGCTAGCAACTCTTTCTCGTAAAACAAGTATGCTACGGAAACAGCAAAAAAAAAAAAAAAAAAAAAATTTGCTGCCCAACGCCCTACTAGGTGTAAAAGGTTGATGATAAGGAAGAAAGTTCGGTTCAATAATAATCTGTTTAAAAACTAAAATTTTTAGTGCATCAATGAATATGAGGAAGCAAGTTAAAGGTGGAAAAAAAAATCAGTTTTCTTTTTGCTTTCTTTTCTTTTTTTTTCTTTTTGATGACTCGACTCATTTCATATTTCTTCTAGTCACCATGAAATTTTAATTGCAAAAACAGATTGAACAACAAAGAGCTCAATTTGATGCAACACTTGTGAAAAAAATAAGCAGCTTTTCTCCTAGAAAATAGGGCAGAAAAGGTTGAGCATTGGTAAATAAAACTTGGTTTCTGGAATTATATTATACAAGTTCAAAACCCAGTCAAAACCATTGCATTTACCTAAATTGCCTCGGGCAAATGAGGCTCCTTAACTCAGGAGAGTAACTCATCTAGGTGAAAAGCAAAACTGATTTTAAAAGCCCGGGGATATAATAGACCTGTAAAAATGGCCTTATGCCTAACTTGGGTTTGTGCTCAACCAAACTAATATATCTGGAAAACCATCATAATGACATATTATCTTATGTGCATAATGATTCATGTTAACTAGGATGAGCTGGTAATCGGAATTAAGCCTAAGCTTAACAGAAATTAAACTAATGTAGAATGTTAACTCTTTCTTCAAATTGAGTGACATTAGATAACTATTTGCCATTAATGAGGGTGGATATACAAATTAACAAGTTTATTTTTTTAAAATAAATAAAAAAAATAGAAAACTTTTCAATCTGAAACCAAAAAGATCTAATTTCATCTTTCCAAAAAGAACTAACAGTAATATACACTAAATATCTTAGTTTTAAGTACTAGAAAGAAAAGAATAGATTATTTCTTATCTAACAATAACATAATTTACATTATAATTTACTCTGTTTACTTCATAGATTGTAGTAAATTTTTACAAAGTAAAAGCATTGTTTGCCTGACTAACTGCATGATAATACTCATAAATTTTAAGAGAATGATCTCATGGTAAACTTGTTAATTTTATAATTAAAACAGACACACTATGACTTTATGATCATTCCTACTTTTATCAGATCCAAGCAATAAAGTTTAAAGTTTATTTCATTTTTAGAGACAGAATTCTTAAATGCATAAAAAGTATTTAAAAAAAAACCAATGTTACAATTAACCATAGTGCTTTTTATCAAAAGGTTGTGATTTTTTTTTCTCATTAAAATAGGGGAGGGGAGGGTTATTACTTCTCTCTCTCTCTCTCTCTGTATGCATGTGTGTTTTTCATGATTGTGTACAAACATTGAAGAAGGTAAATCCCAACAACAACATACACTACCAGTAGCAAACAAAGTTATGACTGAATGATAGAAAAGGTGTGGTAAAAATATGAATGTAATCGTGTGGGTAAAGGGAGTCCCAGTGACATTATTAATAAAACAGGGAGAGAACATCCTCAGATTAAATTGTGAATTTTAGGAAGGGGGCGACGTACATGACGTAATCCCTCACAATAATAATAATAATAATAGATAATTTAAGTTTCAACTTGGAGATGAGCAAGAAGCAGATGACAAAGAATTAAAAAACAAGAAAAAAATAATAGTAAAAATAGGAGAAAAAAAAATGAAATGAATCGAGTCATCGAAAAAGAAAAGAATGAAATTATTAAAAAGAAAAAGAAAGCCCGAGCGTCTGCAAAAAGAAAACGGATTTTTTTTTTCGTCTTTAACTTGCTTCTTCGTTTTATTTGAAGGAAAAAGAAAAATTGGAAAAAACTGAAATAATAAACATTAATGAATTATGATTAGGGGCAGTGGTCACCGGCACCATGGCAACAACGAGAAACAGGACGGTGACTTCTCAATGTAGATAAAAGAAAAAAAAATAACACATTTATACATAGTTTTTTTTTGTTTTTTTTTAAGAACTAAAAACAAATATCTAAAAAAATCAACAACAAAAAAACTAGGGGAAACGATGGGAAAAATAAAAATGCAATTATTGCAATAATGTCTGTTTTTTTCCGTCGTGAGGAA
Organism: Idiosepius hallami; assembly: GCA_034780655.1. Classification (NCBI taxonomy): domain Eukaryota; kingdom Metazoa; phylum Mollusca; class Cephalopoda; family Idiosepiidae; genus Idiosepius; species Idiosepius hallami. Next base: position 5,375 of record JAUZSX010312278.1, on the reverse strand, counting down.
AGTCCTTGCCCTGATGTTTTTTTTCATTTTTTAAAAAATCTTTTTGAACTTAAGATTGGAAAGACGATCAAGTTGAGAAGAAATTTTGGAGTAAATGAATTATCAACTTTAAAATCCTGAAAAGATTATTTTAAAAAGTAAAAACGAATGTGTTTTTATTGACAACAAACAAGAAACACATGTTTATACATAAACATTTTTATTATCTACGAGGACGACGACTATTCATTAAGAACCAAAAAATTACATTGACTGGACGGACTGCCGGTCGGTTTATCAATTTTTAACCAACGGTTAAAATAGCAAACCCAACCAAATCAAAGGTAAGATTAAATATTATTAAATTTTACTATTTTTTTTTATTTCGTCGTTCGTTCGTCACCTTTATTTTTTTTTTTGTTTAATGTTAAAAAGCATAAAATTTTTAGTGTCATAACACGACAACCAATAACAAACTTTTATGTTAAATTTGGCAATAACAATAATAACAGATTAAAAATACAATTAATAGGATTAAATTCTTCATTACATTATTCACCTTTTAATAATCAAAAACTAAAAATTTTACTTATTCATTAAAAACAAATTACGTTTTTTTACCTACCAGCAACAAATGAATAATCCCATATTAACTCCTTTTCAAAATAAAATTAAATTATGGTTGAATCATAAATATATTGTGGAATAAAAAATGAATTCAAGCATTCTTAGAATTCATAAAGAATACAGGCGGCCAGACTTAATATTTCCAGGTGAAAAGATGATATTATTTTAATTTTACAATAAATCAAACGTCGAGACGCATAGATTTTTTAACGGTTTGTCTGTGCAAAAATGAAAAACCCATAAAAAATTAAAGTAGTTCCAACTTATTTATTTAAATTTCTTATTTAATTATATGGGAGTTTAAGAGACTATAAAGTTTATTCTCGATTCTTCCTTTTTTTTCACGATTAGAAACTCGACTTTCTAAGACACTTTTTTTTTAATCAAGGTAAGTTTTTTTTTATTGATTTAAACACTGATATGATTTGATTTTTGATTTATTTTAGTGGTTATTTCAACGCTAAAGTAGAAAAAACACGTTTAAAAGTTAAGTTGGTATAAATTCGAGGTGTGTGTAGTGTGTCGTCTGTCCATCCATCAATTTTTTTTAAAAAGTCGCTTATTCGGAGATAGAGACCCTACAGTTTTATTTTTTTTTTTATATTTGCCTGATTCATTTCTTCTACAAATGAAAAATGCAGCTGCACTCCATGCATTAGTTTTCAAGTTTGTTTATTTTTAGTCATGTTTATTTAGTCTTTTTATAAGTCGTGACGCACAAAACACTTTTTCTTCTAATTTCCAAGCCATGGGGTTTTAAAATCAAAAGAGTTATTAACATATCGCAAACTAGAGGCTAATTTTTATTTATACTTTTAAATAGTAGTTAATTAGCTACTCAATTAAGAACGATAAAGTAGTTAATTGGTTCTGAAATAATTTTGTTCAACAAAATTCAATCGCATTTTTCCCTATAAATGTAACTGAAACAATTTTATCCTGAAATATTTTAACAAAGACGATTTTTATTTATCGTAGAAACAACATGGAAGTATTGAAATCATTTTGTTGCTAGGTATGCAAAAGATTTGTATTTGTAAACAAAACATTTTCTTTCTTTAACGAGTTAATCGTCGCAAAGATACATAAAAATATTTCACTATTGAATAACAATTTTAAAAGAATTTAACAATCCATTAAAATAAAATTGTTGAGTCAGCAGTTAGTAATAAACATAAGAAAATAATTATCTATTCTCCTCCAGGCACGTGTTTTTTTGCAAAAACACATAGGTTAAAGACATTGAGTTTGCATGACATGAATACATATCACCATTTTAGAGATGTTGATATATAAAAAGAGTTATTACAGTAAAAATATATAAATATTGGCGAGAAAAAACTTACTCGGTCTTTTAAGAAACACAAATTAATAAATGTGGCGCCTATAAAAATATCTCTTCTTTGGTTCCGGTTGGGTTTTTTTTTTGCTATTAACGTGAACTTCCGGATCACGTGACTGTACTTTAAAAAAAAAAATTTTTCCTTTCTTTTAAGCTAGAATTATTTTTTTGTTATTTTTTTAAACCCTAAAGAACCGATATATCGGCCCTGGCGACTTAATGCAAAAGAAGACACACACGCACAACGATATTTTAACCTCCACATTTGAACCCTGACTTAGCAATATTACCAACTCAGAACTGTTCTAATAAAAAAACTATATTAGGGTCGAAGTGTCAGTAGTGTGTCTCTTTTTGCCTTTGGTTACTAAGGCCGATATAATGGCCCATTAGGGTCGAAAGGGTTAATTAAAAAATTTTTGAATTGATTGATTGCGATGCAAACGCACAAGTCCGTTAGATTTTTATGCACAAGTTTTTTTTTAAAAAGTTTTATCATGTATTAAACAAACAGTAAACAAAACACGGAATAAACATAACAATGCTTTTAAATTAAGTGCTCTAGTACTGTCTGTTGGCTCTACTCTGTTCTGTCTGCACCGAACTGCACTGCACTTACTGCTGCCTGCACTCACTCACTACTCGTTAAAACTAATCCATTTCTAAGATTGACGTTAGGGATCAACCCGAAAAACATTTTTCTTTTTGCAGAAATCAAATAACTGGTTAGAAGCATAATAATGCAGTTAGTAAGTACACCCACTACTTACTGACTATTCAGTGGAGTGTGAGGCAGGCACTCGAGTGTAAGTGAGTGATTTTACAGTAGTTAGTAACTAGTGTCTGAGAGAGACAGAGAGAGAGACAGAGAGAGAGACAGAGAGATTTGTATTTTTAATTAAAAAAGTATTTTTGAAGTTTTTATCTTATGTTGCAGTAGTAGTAGTACACACACACACCAACCACATGTTACCACTTGTTACATTAGGAGAAACAAGATAAAAACTTAGAATATTAGATTTTTCTTCAGACTAAAGCCCTCTCCATGGCACCACCACAGTTACATAATAGTATATAATTTATAAAAATCCTATTTTAAGAATATTTTCACACCTTATCTTGGCTGAAAAATTTTATTGGGGTAACATTTATCATCATTCTTTTTGCTTGCTGTTCTGTTCCAGTCGTTCCACCCACCTCTAACGGGGCGGACGAGCGCCAGGGCGGACACGGACCCCCCCCCTGACGACGCCACTTTCATGTGCACTCATTGCTACTGCTGCTGCTACTTTGAATGCAATCAGTGCTTTCTTTCTCGCATTCCTTCAACTGATATGCTCATGCAGGATCGTTATAAATATAAATAATTTCATTTTGGTTTATAATTTTAAAAATACAACAATCTACATCGTAGTCTAACATAAAGCTTGGGAGGTGTTTTTACAAGCTGTCGGCAATCCCTCAAATAGGGGGCATCATTCCATTTCGGCACTGGATGGGTGCACTTAAAATCAGTTAATTTTTAACAGACATGTCACATAATATGAAAATATTGAATGAATTTATTTAAAAGAACTAATTATTATGAAAATAACAGAATTTATTCAAAAGAACTAATTATTATAAAACAACAGAATTAACAGAACTCTAATTAATTATTATGAAAATAACAAAATTATTATAAAAATAAGAAATTTTTTAAAATAAAGTTTAAAATGTTTTTTTTAGAAAGAGTATTATTTGACTTGATTAAATAAAGTTTAAATTTATTTTGAATATAGTATCAAGTATCATTCGTAGCAAACGTAACATTATCCAGTTGTAATTAAAAAGTGATGAACGCGGTGTAATTGAAAAGTGAATCCGATAAAATTATTCCAGGTTCCAACTTGTAAAAAAAATAAAAAAACACCGCTTGAAAATTAACGAATGCGCGCACGCGCACACACTCGCACGCAGTGCAGATAAACTTGTTTGTTTCTTTCTTCTTCCTTTTCCAATTTGATAAATGTTGACAGAAACAAGGGAGGTAACTCTCAACGGGTCTTATTCCATTGGGTAAACTGAATGAAACGAATAATCACAACGAATGCTACCGTTCTGTCTGTACTGTCGTCTCAGTTAACCATAACCATTGCCTAAAAAGGCCAACTAATGAAATTAGCTGGCGATTTTTTGGACTTACGGTGAAAACAAACAGTGATATAGAATAATATTTTGGATGAAAATCCTCAGAAATTGGAGATATGGCCAGGTAGCAGTAGCGACGACACGTTCGCATCTGAGTTGCTGAGGGATGATGATGACTTCACTAAGGCCGCAACAAACCACGCACGAAGCTGCCATGAAGACGGTGAGATTGAGAAATGGAATGAACTTTTATTTTTAACTTTCTTCTATATGAAAATTACTCAGTTATCATGTTATGTTTTATGAAATTTAGATGATACGAAGCAAATTAATAGCAATCAATACTCACATTCGATCATGGGCCTTTACGATTTAAAATGCATAAACACGGTTGGGTAAACTCCGTATTTGTGACAATAATTAAGATTATCTCCCTTATCCTTTGTATTCATTTCGCGTTAAAGTTTATTATTTTTAGTTAATCCGTGATATTATTTGAAAATTGGTTAGGTTTTGTTTTAGGGTAAATTCATTTAATGGAACCAGATCAACTTTGTGTGTGTGATTTATTTACTTTTTTTGTGTTAAAAATCAAAATATTAGAGACGTTTTTTTGGGGGGGTCTCTTTCATCTAACCTCTGTCAAAATTGTAATTAGGGACAAACTTGACGATTATAAGATTCTGAATTAAAATAAATAATACAATTTAAAATATGGATAGGGAAAGGAACGGACGGGCTCTCAAAATACTCCCGAAACCCCAAATAATCCTGGTTCTTTGGAATAATGACCATTCTAATCAAATTAAATCTAGTCAAATTGAATAATTAAAATCAACAAAAATTTTCAGAAATGAAAATAAATTCTCTCGTGATTCTTGTTCATTCTTTTTTTGAGATGAGGTTTTTGTCGGCTCTACGCCGTAACGGTTCTCTGTTTTGTTGGTCTTTGTTTTCACAAAAAAAATATATATATAAAATATCGAGATAATACAAGAATAAGTAAATAAATGAAATGAAATAAACTTAAAATATTCATTTTAATTTTTTAAAATTTTATTTATTTATTTTGGTGTGTGGTGAAAGTAAAAGTTTCAATTAACACAGAACGGACTTGGATCCAATTGATTAATTTACAAAAATCTATGTCTATTAATTTCTTCACCCACTGAATTGTCAATTCTTTAGTTCATTTCAAAAGAAACCTTTTGACCTTAAAGTAAAGACCGGCAAAAAATTTCCCGCCACTATTTTTTTTTGATAGAGTGTATGTTTTAAAATCTGTCAAAAATCATGG
>JAUZSX010312267.1:0-12194 GCA_034780655.1 Idiosepius hallami | reverse complement strand
TATACATTTGTGGCCTGTGTGTTCACAATGCCATATTTTCCTATAGCAGTCTTTAAAATCTCGGTGTTTTAATTCATTACGTCTGATAGTAAGACATATTTGAGATTTTAAAGATTTAAAGAATAAGAAATTTTAAATAAGAGGATCACGAAAGTTTAGAATAGTTTTCCCTCAAAATATTTCGAGTTTTATTACAAGGAAATCAACTTTCTGAATTATCAAAGTCGATATTCGATCTCACCATTAATCTTAAAATGGTCGACTGAAATTGGAACTTTAACTTTTATTAACTCCTTCAACGACTCCTCTTTACATGTTCAGAATGGCATTTATTGAAGTCTATGTGGTACAATTATTTCCATGGTTGGTTGCGTAAGGAAACGTCAACCTTCTGAAGTCATTTCATGCCGATAAAAGATATTTTTGCTGTTTTATGAATGTTGAAAGTTTGTTAGAAAATAATTCTTCCATTATTAACCATCAAGAAAACATTTAGAGGACTTTTACATGATAAATAGATTGATAAATAGACACTTGATGGACTGTTTAGATTGAAGTTGGCGTATCACAATGCTCTGGTTAGTGGCTTAGAGGTCCTTATATACAAGTTCAAATCTCAGTAAAATTAAATTATTATTTAATTTTAAACATTGTTTAAATTTTTGTTCATTTTCAGAAATTTATTGTGCGTCATAGATAAATCTGTTTCAATGATAATTGATAAATTTTCTAAATTCATTTTGAAATGGTTAACTTCTTTTAGAGATCACAGTTTAATAACAGGGGGAAGGAGGGAGAGAGTTTTTATGTTAGGCAGTAGGGAGGAAAGACTCTCAGAAAGTAAAAATTACAATCATGATTCAAAGACGAACAATTGTTGAAGAAGGAAAAATAACACTCCCTTGATTTTTTTACCTTATGGTATTTCTTTAGGATTTGATTTTATTTCAATTCATTTGAAATCATGGCTTTTTGGATACTATATAGTACATTAGGATCAATATCTTTGTTGTCTGGATAATGAAAAATAACTTAATATGTGAAAAAAGGAAGATAAGTTTATATTTCTTTTTTAAATTCATTATTTTTTTTAAAATTATCATTTAATTTTAAACAAGTCTTGTCGTGCACGTATGCTATAAGTAGAGATGTGTCATTGGATTCCTCCATTCGAAAAATTTAACCGATCAACATTAACCAGTGCCTGTTGAATATTAAGAAAGTAGATTCGATTCATGTAAGTACATTTAGGAGATGGTTTCGACGATTTCAGAATGACGAAAGAGATGTGAGTAGCAAAGCCTACTTTGGATGTTGATGCACAGGCTCTTGTCCATACCTTGCAAATGTGTATTAAGAACGGTGGTGATGGTGTAAAAAAATACCTTTTTTAACAGACTAAAGTGAGACAAAAATATGTATCCAAGGCGTGGGAAATATACGGATGATAAATAATGAAAAGAAATAAACTTTTTAGCCAATGAAGATTTGTCTTAAAAAAATTGACCAGCTGTATTCGAACGAAAAATATCCAGGAAAAATGATCACCCAATAAATTGAAGAATATGTGGGACGTTAACGAAATTTAAAGATAGTGGAGGGGATACTGTGTTCATATGCAGGAGAGAGAGAGGGGAAAAAGAGAGAGAGAGAGAAAGGGGAAGAGAGAGAGACAGAAGGAGTGTGTGTGTGTGTGTGTGTGTGTGTGTGTGAAAGAGAAATAGAGTGCGACTTCATTTTCTTTACTTTGAGTCTTGAATTCGTTTTGAAATGTGTGATGATCCCTGACTCATCATAATGTCTGCATTCAACTCTACAAAGTTAATGTTAATAGCTTTTTTTGTGGTCGTAGCAAGAAGCGGACAAGCTCAACTTATGATCAGAATCAATCACTGATCTCTTGACTGATATTTTTTAATTATTCATAGAAGATGCTGAGACTATTTTCTGGCTGACCAACGGTAAGCAGTCATATTTTGATATTCGATCACAACATTAAAAACTTAGAGAACTTTACAATTTTGGGTACAATTGGAAACCAATGAAGACATGAGATAAAATGAGATGAGGGAAGAAGGGCATAAAAACAAATTTCTATAAGCTTATTTATTCATGAACTCACTAGCCTATTAAATCTTGTCCGCAAATTACAACTAAGTTGTTTTTTTTTTACAAAATAATGCTAAATGATTATGCTGTAGGTATACCATATTGATTTTCTATTTTTTTTATACCTCTCCAGACATTAAAAAACTAATAATTATACGAAATAGCAAATGTTAACTCGTTTGTATTTGGTTTTGTTTTTATAATTAAAACAAAGAAAAACTAATTGAAAACAACAAAAAACTTTAAAACAACAAAAAATATTTAATTCTTTTAAAATTAGTTTTATAATGGAGTTTAAATTTTGTCTTGTTATTCATAAACCTTATAAGATATATTTTTATTAAAAAAACATAATTAAAAGTTCTGAAGATCTTTATGTTTTTTTTTGTTTTTTACAGAATATGAAAAATACACAGATCTATATATGATACTGTTTTAACTTTAGCATTTTTTTTTATTGGTTCTTAGAAATAAAAAACAAAACAAAAAAAAAACAAAGAAAATATTTTTTAAATAAATAAAAAATTCCGGAGAGTTTTTTTTTTAAATAAAAATCATCATATGGTGTTAATTTCAGAAGTGAAAACTATTTTTCTTTTAGAAAAATACTTTAGTTTATTTATTTAAAGTATTTTTCTCATAAAAAAAAACAAGGGTCTAATTTTTTTTTTCGCATTTTAAGACATTGGGGGGTTTAAAGGTTTGAAAAAATGAGTGAAGATAGGACTTTTTATATTTATAAAACAATTTTTGCAATCCTTCTACAGACCTCATACGCCATTCACGGCTCATTAGGATGGCTCTGCAACAACAAGTCTCCCTCTAGGATCTAACACGAGCCGGCTAAATGCCAGTACGGTGTCGTAACCACTGGCTTATTAGTCAACCTGTCGAGTCTATAATACTCTAGTTATTTCTTAGAGTTCCCACCAGCCGAGGTATGTGTAGCCATTTTATAGCCATATTAAATAACAAACAGAGATTTAACCGCAGCCTTCAGTGTGCTCAATCGACATAATGAAAGTTGAGAGAACACATGAAATAATTTTGCAATCCATCTACAGGCCTGTTTCGCAGTTCAAGGCTCATCAGAATGGCTCCCCAAGCCAAAAGTCTTCCTCTAGTCAGGATCGAACGCGAGTCGGCTGAATGCAGATAAGTTTCGTTAAACATCAACGAAGTTGGTGGATGTTCCTCAATATAAATATTATCAAATTTTTCTGATGTTTCTTTGGTCTATTACTGCTTCAGCGAGAGTTGAACACAGACTAATAAATGACAAACCAAGACAGTAACAATTGACCGCAGAGAAAAGAATTTGGCTTACGTCAGTTAGAGAACAAAGGCGATTGTTACACGTGGGTCATAGATTAAAACTCGCCCATTCTAGTTAAAATTCGGTAATTTTTGGCGGCCAAATTTACGTCAATCCAATGGGTGATGGACGAAATTGATATCATTAAAAAGAGAAAGAAGAGAAAAAAAAGGAGAGACAAGAAAAGACCAGAAACCCGAATAAGTTATTCGGACAGGGTTTAGTTAAACCTGATCTGAAGTGACGATACAAGACGGGATATATCAGCACACAGCAGTTGACATCTAGTGGCAATCAAGTGCTCTTTCTATTCTGCCCTTCGCTTACTGAATGACTTAGCTTGACTTCCCGACTTACGGTCATAATTGCCAAAGAGTGACATGCAGAGACCAGCTGCAGTTGCACTAATATAGCAAAAAACTTTATGAATGAACTGTAAAAGCGTATAAAAAACAGCGAACAATTAACACTGGAGTTCATTAAAAAGAAAAAATAATATAAAATAATATTTGAAAGAAAATACGGTCTTGTGTTGTCTTTTTTTCAGTTTCCTATTCAGCTAGAATCACAGGGTTAAATAATGGGTCCAACCACTAATTAAGAAGTATAACATCATATTTAAAGTAAACTTTTATTGATTCAATGGATAAATATCCCATATTTTTATTATAAGTATTTGGGAAGAAACTTGGATTTACTTATCAGATAAATATCAAATATCGAACATAATTTTCCTGACAACACGAAGCCATTTTACAAATTCCCATTTGGTTTAGCGTTACAGACTGTATCTCAGATTACACCACAAATCAATGAAATAGAGAATTATGTCATAAATCAGAGGCAAAACCCTGAGTTGTTTAGGATAGGATTCTCTTTTTACATTGACTTCTTGGTTAGTTAGTTAGGTTGTGAGTAGGGTGGTTTTGTTGGTTATTTGTTGGTTTGTTGGATGAATGGGTCTGTATATGGTTGGTCGATTGGATGGGTATTTTCTTTTGGTTGGTTTCGTTTTTATTTTTTGGTTTCCGTGTTATTTGATTATCTGTTCAGAGAAAAAAAAACATTCTAAATGAAAACAATGATGCTCACTGCATTTTTACCCAAAACATATGATATGTAGACACGGATTTTACAAGCAAATCAACACTAATAACTGAAATAAATAAAAGTAATTAATAAATAGACAGTCATAAACAGTTAATTGCTTTATTTGATGAGCCGGTACTAAAGGAAATTATTTGTTCAAAATAAATACGTTAAAACTAATGTGTAATAGGAATATTTATTTCCTTGCTGGTTGCTTCAGAAAGAATTACTCATAAACTTATTGTGAACTTCAGGACATGCTAGGCTTGGCTTAGACGACCTAATATCTTAAGTGAATTTCTTTTAACTACCCGTATTGTGAACTAAAAGCCAGAAATATTAGAGATTGGTTTTCGATTTTCATTTATTCATTCTAATTCGTTGAATAATTTTCAGGTAATTACAATATATCACTGATGATGCAACATTTTTTTCTGGTGGGATATGATGCCTACCATTTTCTGGCAAGTAAGATAAACATCGAGATAACTGAAATTAAATGAAAAGATGGAATGCTAGGTTGCATTCTAAGAATCTATTTTATACTTTCTAGTCACAAACTTAATATTATTGTGCATGGAATGACATTTTTTTGATTCATGCAGATGTAAAATGTAAAAATAGTGACAGAGAAAAAGTGAACAAATTCTAAACGAAGAACAGTCCTACTAAAGAGGTCCAAAGAGCGCGTTCTAACTGGGATGCAATTGAAGACGTCGAAGCATCATTCAGAATTGAAAGAAATACTGTTGGGAGAATTTGGTAATGTTGTGTTGTTTAACTAGCCTCCAAACAGACCGGATCTGAATATACTTGGTCTGGTAATGGGACAATTCGGCACGACTATTTTGGCACTGGGACGATTCGGCTTCAACCACCCCAGTTTGCATTTTTATAGAGATTTTATCATAAAATTTTACTTAAGAAAAACAATATAAAAATGTTAAATGAGATTGGGTGTTTTGTCTGATTTTGTGCTGTTATTTTTGTAAATAAACAAAACACTGTTCGAAGATGATGTTTTGTTTCACTTAACTACGAAAAACACGTTTGTGCAAAAGTTCTTTTGATTAATGATTTCCTGATTAATTCAATGATTACATTTAAAAAATATCTTAAAATTTAAAAATAAAATATTTCAACCACGTCATTTAGACATGTTCAAAATACGTGATGACAGATTAGACAGATATCAGTTAACGACAACTCAGTTAGTTAATTTTTGTAACTTCAATTATTATTATTTTTATAGGAACTCGGATGTTAATTGCGAGTAATTATTTTTTCATTCTCGTGGCTTCTTAGGGTCATAGAATTAACTTCTGGGAATTAAGTTTTACAGCAATTAAGACTCTCCGTAATTGAATTATGGATATTTAAATTATTTTACAAAAATTAGGGATTCCTAAAAAAAGAAAGATGCAAATTAAATCCTTACAATCCAAATTTTTTGAAAAATATTTTAATATTTAGCTAAAAATTAAGGAATGTTTTAAAAATACACTTTTAAAAAATCAATAATTTCGATTAGATTAATACTTTTAAGAATAATTTCACTTTACAATATTTATTTTTGAATACATAGAAAAATAATTATATTTAAAAAAACACTCACACACACAAAACTGTTTTGGTTAATTATTTTGTAATTCATTTTTAATTTTTTAATTATTGATAAGTTTTTTGGAGGATGCCGGTGTTAAATGTTGATTGCAGTGTTTACCGTTGTTTTGGTAACTTCAAAATAAATAACTTTTGCTTAAAGACTATTTGCAATTTAGGTTTAATAAAGTTCCCAAAATTCTTTTAAAGCTAAAAAAATTATTTTCAATTATTGCAGTGAACATAGAGAGGACTTAACTCGCAAACGGTCAAGAAACTGTCTTGGTATTAGGTTGAAAGAAAAAATATAAGTGAACCAAGATGGCTGCCGTGGTATTTTTAAATGTTCGGAATGGGTCTCGGAAAATCTCGTTCGATTGAGCCTAATTTGCATATCACACATTATAAAAAGCAAGTCACTGGTGGGGGGGGGACAGAAGCATTGTAGACCTGCGTATGAATAACGGCTGTTTTTTGGGGTGTGTTGCGACCAGTGAATTTACGACCCTCTGCTTGATGTTCCTAACCTTTGATTTAAGAACTTTGCTTGTTATCCATAACCAGTGAATTACCGTTACTCGATGACTTATCCCGTAAAATTTGTTGCTTTTTTTCACTCATACAGTTATTTATTTTCTAATTATTTTTTCAAGGATTGCATTTTTAAAGAAATATTTAAAAGTTAAAATTAAATAATAAGATCGCGTGCTTGAATTTGAGCTTTTTTGTTGTATTTTGGATAAACATAGTTTTGAATGTTTTAAACTAAAAAAAACTACTTTTTCAATTCATTCTATTTAATAATTCATAAATATTTTTATGCTAACAAAAAAGAATTAAATATATACTTAGAAAACCTAAATGCTATTTGTTACGTTTCCTTTAAAAATTTTGAATATTTAAAAAAAAAACACTTTTTAAAATAAAATATTAAAAAGAATAATAGTTCAAATATTTTTAAGAAAATATAATATTTAACAAATCTTAATTGACTATAAGCAGTTTAGCTCAAGTTATAATATATAACAGAAAAATGCCGTATTTTAATTTTTAATTCAAACATTTTGATTTTATTTTTATTCAAAGAAAAATATCTTAGTTTACTGAATTAATTTAAAAAATGTAAAGAAACTTTTACTATACGCCGGCGCCGAAACGACTGTGTCGAATCGTCGTGGTACTGAAACGACCGGTCCGAATCATACCAAACCCACTTGATTTAGATTTCCTTAATAGAATTTAATCCACCCAGTTTTAAAAAATACTTTCCTGATCTTAGAGCAGACAATGTCTGATGACTACAATAATTAGAAGCTCTAGCACTTTTCAAAATCGAAACCAAACTTTCAACTTCAATTATGATTTCAGAAGATTTGAAACAAAATTTAACAACTATTGAATAAATAGATTATTGATTTTGGTAGTAACTTTTATCATTTTCATTTAATTATCAATTGTCAAACTAATAGATTCCTGTAATTCTAAAATTATAAAATCCTCTAACATCAAACTTCAAAGTTGATAAACCAAGTATTTCTGACCAAATTAAAAGTTTTTGTGTACCGTTTCCGAACGGTCTGGGTGCTTGATACAGGGTTAATCTGGTATCAAGAATCTCATAAAAACAGTCACAAAACAGATCATTTTCTTTTAAATGATCTGTTATTTTTTATTTATTTTATAGAGCAGAAAATAGGTAGAATAAGAAAGATATAAAACCATTGAGAGGTAGATGTTCAGACAATGCAAAATAGAGAGACATTGAAAAAGAAAATCGAAAAAATCTTAGATTTGCATGCGTAAATATTTGACGACAGGCACCAAATCTTTGGTTGAAACTCTTTCTTGTCTGACTACTCAGATCGAACTTAAACTGGTTTATTACCGAACGTTCAGACATCTAAATATCTGCGAAAATCAATTCTCGGTGTGCTAGTGATCCGCTCACTCCAGGTATCAGATTGATAGTTTTACTCAAATACCAAGGAAAATCTACCTAATCCAAGTTTCAGGTATGCCTTGTAGCATTAAGACTATTTGATAAAAAAAGCTAAATACAGATATAAAACGAATATGAATTTATAGCTATTTGAATCTAGTACTTAATGAATTGTTTCATACGAGTGAAATCGTAAGACCTAAATGTCAAGGCAAAAACAATTAACTGAAGGACTTCCATAGACCCAGCAAAGTTTAATATTTTGTGGTTACGATTATTAGTCTGGTTTAATCAAACGGCTTATCCGCTTGACCATTTGCGCGCGTAATAATTGAGGTTTACTTGAGCTTAAGAAGGCTTCCTCTCCTTTTAAGTTACTGCAAACATTCGGATCAAGTACCAGCCCAAACTCGTGGCACTTTCAATAAGAGTTGATAAACAATCATCATGATTACGATAGATCTTATCAAAGGCAAGCAGTTTTTATACTGCTATACACATTGGCTACTTGCAATTAATAAGTCCAACGTGTATTCAAGGAGCTTTGTAGGGCAAAAAGTTTTGTACATAAGAATAAAAGTTTTAAAACAAAATATTAAATTCTAAATAATATCAAATTTTGTCTAAAAATGGAAGACTGAATATATTTGTATAAATATGTTTATCAAAATATCCAAACACAAGTTAAAACCACAAATGGACCACACACAACAGTAATGATTGTACATGTCTGTAATTCTGAATAACTGACTTATCTAATTGTAAGGAGAACATGACTACATACGTCTCTCTATCTGTCTGTGCACTTCTAACCATCTATTTAAATATAGTGATTGTATGAAACGTTTCTCATTATCTGAGATAGACAAAATGTAATAGCTCAGTTTACAATATTACTTCCCATTCTTACCGATTATTTAAGATATTTCTGAAAACCATTACTATTCAAATAAAAAACGTCTATCTAGTTTTGTTTATTTTGTTTCGAGGAAGCCATTTTGCCTCTTATGTTCCAGTCACAATTTCCTGTGCCAAGGAGACAGTGATTCATAATCTTCTCCCCTTACATATTGGCCGGGTTTTGGTGAAAAACATAAAGAAGTCTTTACCTTTTGAAGCCATTCTAAGACATGGACATCAGGTTATCTTTCTCGATTGCAAATTCATTGCAAATAGTGATTTATTCAATTCACTAAAGTGCTTATATTTCTAGACTAATACTTTGGGAAGAATAGTTACTAAAATGAAGTAGAAAACTAAATTCTGTCATAATATTTTTGGTATAAATCTCTTTGAATATTCATTTCTTTATCATATGATTCTTTTTAATAAAAAAACTTCTTAAAATCAACCTGACTTAATTGGAGTTTTCTTTAGTATATAAACCGCACAGGCTTTCCTATCTTGTCTTTATTTCGTTTAAAATTTGTTGAACAATTTAAAGAAGGAAGTGTGTCTCATTCGTTCCTTTCGACATCTTTTCTGTTTTTCTGGTGAGAGTCCTCGGCACTCTAGAAAGTGATGGAATTTTGTTTCTAATCTGGACTGTCAGGATCGACAATTTATCGATAATGCTTTACTTTTATCTTTTGTGATCCGTATGGTTTATTCATTTGGTCATCACTTAGTAAAATTTTTCTTGTGCACACTTTCTCATTTTCTGTTCCAGCGTTTCATGCAAAATTGTACACTTTTCATAAGTATCCGACCTTTTCTCAGTTCTTTTTTTACTTTCATTCTTACTCTCTTGCCTATTTTTGTCTATTTCCCCCCTCTATCCTTATTTCCGTTTTAATCCTTCTAATTTCTTTATCTGTATCTCTCATGAATATATTTCTTTTCTCAACTTCTACCCTATTTTATTCTCCTACTCTTTCTCATTTCTACTCTTTTCTATTTTCTACTTTTTCTTAAATCAATCATTATATTTTTTCACAATTTTCCTTATGCCTAGCTCTCTTTTTGTCTTTTTGCTCAATCGTAGCAACTCCTTTTCTGTTTTAATTTCATTTTTTTCTTTCAATCCTTCTCTTTCTTTAAATCTTTCTTTTTCTTTTCTATCGAACTTTTGCTTCCTACCCTTCTCTCACTCGTAGTGGAAGTGTGAGTGTGAACTTTTGTGAATGAGTCTGTGCATTTGCGCCGAAATTTATTTTCATGGATCTTTTTTTAAGGATAGCGCCTTAAGCGCTGCGTAAAATATGTCAAAGGCTTTCTGTTCTTTTAAAATCCTACTCTATCCTCAAAACATAAAAAAAATCAGTATCTTTTTCGTCTCCGAGACTCTCCTATTTAGATTTCTTAATTGAAGAACAGGCATTGATAAAAATTATTCTCCTTGTCTTTTTTTTTTGATTCAACGATTTTTTATTTTCTCTCTTTTTTTATCTTTCTGTCTTGACTGTCATTTTGTCTTTCTCTCTGAATTTTTCTGTTTTAAAATTCATTTTTCTGCTTTTCATTAAAAAATTATTACTTCATTTGTTCTCAATTTTCTCTTTTTTTAATTTCTTTAATTCTAATACGCTTAAATGATGATTATTCTTCGACAATTTAGTTTTTTTTTTATTTCTTTTTCTTTCTTATTACTTGTTTTTTTTTCTTCCTGTTTTCCGCTCTCTATTATTCTTTCTTCTGCCTCTTTTTTTCCTTCTTTTATTTCCTTAATTTTTTTCTTCCTTTCTTCCTTCCATCTTCAGAAGCTGGAACATGATCCATTGTATGTTAATGGGAACGCTTATTTCTAACATGTCCTACAGAATTCTTGGAATCATCAAAATCAGCGGAGGTAGATCCCCTTATTAAATTTAGTTGTTCAATGTTTACATACACTTTTTTGCACAATTTCGTAGAAATTTTACTTTGGTCTTATAATTCTAATCTTTATAAAAGATTAAAAAAATGTCAATTTCTAATAAAGTATTTAGATTGTAGGTTTTTGATTTTATAATCTTTTAGATTGTAATGTTGGTAACCTTAATAAGATGTAATTTAAAATATAGAGTCTATCAGCTTATCTCGATTATGAAGCCTGGATACTGGATTAGTAGATGTTAGATCATCCAGTAAGTGTTAGGCATTTTTAAAGGGTATTTTAAAGTGTATAAGCTTTCTGTCACATCTGAGGAAATACCTGTGTTGAATAATAAAATCAAATATCAGACAGTCATTTAATAGAATTCAGTGGTCACTTAATCATAAAGACTTACATGTTATAATTCAGGGTATGAAGATATAATTAGTCATTGTATGAATGAGGGAACTGTTTGGCGAGAGTACGAATAAGACTCTAATTTAAATCATAATTCTGAATAGGAGTAATTCTAGGTTAGGGTTAGGGTTAGGGTTAGCCTAAGATATAGCAGGATTGATCAACAAACTCTAAAATTTTTGTTACAGAATGTATTTATTTCAATTTTGCTTTTTATCATTTTATACGGGAATAATTTTTCTAAGAAATGCTTTTTATTGATTTATAAGTCCTTATAAAATGCATAATTTTAATTGTTTTAATAAAATCTAAATTACGGGTTATTAATTTCTGTTTGAAGTTCTGTAACTCTTCCCAGTTCAAAGTTCATGAAATTCAATTGAAATTTAATCTTTTTAAAATTTAGAATAAACGAGCTCAGCAAGTAGCTACTATTTCAAATCTAGTGTTCCAGAGGCAGAGACGGAAAAGGCAGAACTATGTTTAAGTGTCGAAAACATGCTTTTAGAGTCAGGAAGCAAAATCTCGAAATAAAGAATTAAGTAACGCTTTATCGATTTTAATTATCCTTTCTATTTTTTTTTGCAGTTTAAGCAATATTGGAAGATATTTATAATGCTATAAATAATTGCTAAGAAAAAAAAAGAACCTCAAAAACTTATGTGCTAGAACATATTGTAAAAATTGAAAAGGAATTCCAGAATATATCAAAATAGAAATAAATAAATGAATAAAATTAATAAAAATAATCAGGTTTTCAGATATAGTTTTAAAAGTTTTGTAAAAAAAAACAAAAAAAAACGGAGAACATATGTACTGAAATTTTTTTTATGTTGAAATAGTTATATAAATTCTATTTCTTTCTCAAGTTCATTAAGAAATGCACAGCGGCTTTTTTGGGACCCACGAAAAGCCCCTTCAAATGTATA
>JAUZSX010312247.1:0-12195 GCA_034780655.1 Idiosepius hallami | reverse complement strand
ATATACACTAGAAGTATTGCTCAGCTTTGCCTGGCACCTGAGACTTGTCACTAAGATAATTAGAAAAGCATATTATCTAGGAAGACACTCAATACTTTTTTATACTAAATTTTATACTTTACTAAATTCATTTCTAACCCTTTTCGCACTAAATTCATTTTAAATGTTTTTTTATACTAAATTTATTTTTGAAAATTTTTTTTATACTAAATTAATTTCTAATGCTTTTCTATACCCTTTGCCATTATTTATTTTTAATTTAAAAACGCTTCTTTGGATCTTTTCTGTGTTTTTAAAAAATATTTTTGAAACTTGTAGGACATGAAAGGGTTTGTGGATATCATTATTATATCTTTTAAACACTTAGTTTTAAATATTTTTGTATTGTTTATTTTTAAAAAGAAAATTTTGAACATTAAAGAAATTCTATTTAAAGCTTTTTTATTTTCATTTCCTATAAGTTTTGTAAAATACAAATCCATGAATAACAAATTGAAATCTTTAATATTTTTCAAAAGATCATATCTTAAAAAAATTAAATATATTCCAGAAAAAAAAATTGTAATCTAATTTATTTTTTTCCAAAAATTTCTAGATAAATTTTCCTTAAAAATAAGATTAGAATAGGGATAAAAATTCTTTAATGCTTACATGGTACATGAGAATTCCAACCGTTTTTTTTTTTAATTGTTTTAAAATTCTAGTACATTCTTGGGATATTTGTAAAGAAAATGAAAAAAACATTTTTTTTACTCATAATTTAAAACACAAACACATTCTTTATTAAAATTACTGAATTTTTAGCTTGAAGCAAGCTTTCTAAATATCCAAATGAAATATTTGAATTACAGATTTTAATTCACAATTTTTCAAATTATCAAAATTGAATTTAAAAAAAGAAGTTTAATCATGTTTCATTCCTCCATTTGAAAATACATCAGAAGAGTCAAATTTTTTAAGAGTTTAGAACCAAAAATGAATAAGGTGTGGAACTTTTACAATTAGGCAATTAATAACCAAAAATAATTAAACCCTTAAAATAATTTATTTAATTTTATGAAACTTGAAATGTTTAACTAACTTTTGCTAATTTTGGTCGATTCATACAAGTTAGAATTGATTTGCTTAATTCCTAAAAGAATATTTTCTGGAGATATTTCAAAATAAATGAGTTACTATATTAAGATGTTACAAAAGTGAATAACTTGTTCTATATTTTTTCAAGGTTAAAATCTAATTTATTTTGAATATTTTTATATACTTGGAATTTTTTCCAATATGATTAGAATGTTTGATTGAATCAACAAAAGGAACATTATGATTTTGAAAGAAAGTCATTTATTTTCAATAAACAATATTAAAGGCAATTAATTTTGTAACATCTTAATATAATTCCAAGTATATAAAAATATTCATCATGAAAATCCTTAGCTAAATAATAATTCATATTAAAATCCTGGGTTGTTTTTGAAAACGCAAGTATTCAAAATAAATTAGATTTTAACCTTGGAAAAATACAGAACAAGTTATTCACTTTTTTTTTCTATAATAATCTCTTTATGATTTATGCAATGTGTTTTACTATTTTGAAGTTGAATTCACAAATGTTAGATAAGTGATAAGCAAGTATTCAGCTAGATTTAGACTACTCTGGCAGACCCAAGGTTAGATAAAACGCCTATGAGTTATATTCAGATATAACACTATACAAGAACTTGAATTGTCTAACGTGATTTCAAATCCCAGTCAAAACCAATACATTCACTTTAGCTGCCTCTGGAAGCAACTTATCTAGGTGAAGGGTAACACTGAATTAAAAAAGCCCAGGTATATAGAGCACATAAAAATGTCCTTGTGCCTAACTTAGTTTGGTGCTCTACCAAGTAAATATGATAGTAACAATAACTCATCTAGAAACACCTGATAAAAATATAATGGCAAACCTTAACTTGACTTATGTAATTTTTACCAATATTTTGTGGTTAGCAGTGTGCCATACATGGTAATTTAATTATGGATTCAACCCATACCTAGGGGAATAAGTGGATGGATGCTTTTCACACTGTAACCTACTTATATCAAATAAAATAGAACAAATAATTCTCAGATATCATATGAATCCAGCTTTCTGAATTCCATATCAAATTTCAAATAATAAATACATTACTTATGAATGTTGAAATGAATAGCTATGTTATGGTTTAAAACATACAAGAGTTCTTCCAAAAGTAATGCCTCCAATTTTTATTTTACAATTCTAACCAAATGGATCAGAGGGGATTGCAAATTGCATTGTTATGATGACTGCATTCATCACCTGAAATTTCATCCCTCTGTTGCAAATATTAAAAGTGTGTGACTCTAAGAAAGCAATCCCTATCAGAAGCAGAGATACGTCCATGCAGAAAAAAATGGAACTGATCAACGTTACCGGTGTCTGTTAAAACTTTTATTAAGCAGATGCAGTTGATATCAGCACAGTTAGATGGACTCATCAATTTTGGAATGGCAGTGTGAATGACAAAGCGCATTCTAGATGCTTAGGCATTATTTCTGACAGAAGTGCATTCAGAATAGTGATAACTGTGTGTAGAAAAAAATTCTGGAGTACAAAAGATTGCTAGTGGTGCCACTCACATCTTTGTAGCTTTTCCATATTTTTGTGAAGAAAAAAAACAAGTGGAATTACTTTTGAATGTACCCTCTACATTCCAATTTTGTTTTTTTTATTCATATTTAATTTCTTTCCAAATTTATCAAAAGTATTTTTTCTTAAATTTTCAGAGATGGCGAATATACTGAAGAAGCTATTCCCAGTATGCCAAATCAGCATCGTTATGGTGTGAAAAAGCTCAAAGATGCTCTCCAACCACTTGTTGACAAAGGATTAGAAGCAGTTCTTATATTTGGCGTCCCGCGAAATTTACCTAAAGTAAGTTCTGGTTTTATTTTTAAATCAACCTTTGGTTGATAGGATTGTCTTTTCTTTCTTTTTTTTTCTTCTCTTGGATCCTCACTTGGTTGCTTTAGAAATTTTTTAATTGATTGACCAAATTTATATTTTATCATTTTCAAAAAAGGGATGGGTTATTAAAAATCCACTAATAAATTAGGCATTATTTCATCAAGTTCATTTTCTTTGGGTTTATAGAAAAGTAATCTTTGATAGAGCACAGAACATGCACACATGATCCACATTTACCGAACTGCGATGTGTTGAGAGTGTTGTCTTAGATATAGGGGGGAAAATTACCTATTGACTTCTTTTTATAGCTATACTATGGTTGAAATAACTTTTCGAAAGTGATTTGACAAAGTAAATAATTTGAAACAGTTGTGAATGACATTTTAGCAAGGCATTAAGTAACTAAAGTATTTGTTGTAACAGGGTAGGATATCTAAACATTGTGGCATAAGAATTCCAAATAAAAAAAATTAGGCAACTAAGATTTTTAAAAAAGAAAAAAAAATGGTTTCTTTAAACACTATAATTGAAAGTTTTATCATTTTTTTGTTATTGTTTTTATGATTGTCATAATAGTTGTTTTAAAGAATGCTGTCCTTTAAATGTAAATATTTTTCCAACAGTCACAAATTTTTTATTCAATATTTGTTAAAATTTATTTTTCATTTCTCTTTAGGACAATATAGGAAGAAGTGCTACTACACCTAATACACCTGTAGTTATAGCTTTAGAACATTTAAAACGCTGGTTTCCTCGCCTCTTACTCATCTGTGATGTATGTTTATGTGCTTATACTTGTCATGGTCATTGTGGTAAGTAATAGTTTTGATTTCATCTAAAAATGCCAGGAAATTAATGCTTTAATGTTTATTTCTATTAACCTTTCTTTAAGATTAAAGATAAACCTCAATGCTATTAGTGAAAATAAAAATTCTTTTCATAAAATATTTGAACAAGTAGTCAAGTCTTAAAACTTTGACCAAAACTAATTTTTGGTTTATAATTGCATGCTGATTGTAATTTCTGTGTTCAATGCAAATTGTTGCCATCAAAGCTTTAAAGATGGACATAAAATAGAATCTGTTGTTTTTTTACAAGCTGCCAGCAATCTCTCATTTAGGGGGCATTGATCTATTGGGTACATGGTGTGCACTTACACCGTGTAGAATCAGTTAATTTTTAACAGTCATAATTCATATGAAAATATTGAATAAATTCATTTAACTGAATTAATTATTATGAAAATAACAGATGAAAAATGATTCTGAAAATAACAGATTTATGAAGAAATTAAAAATAAAGTTTAAGGTTTTTTTTTCAAAAGAGTATTGTCTTATTTGACTTGATTGAATAAAGTTTAAATTTTTTATTAAATTTATTATTATTAAATTATTTATTAAATAATTTTAGTTTTCAAATTTTTTTAAATTAAACAACAGCAATATATAAATGAACAAAAATATACAGATAAAAACAAAACAAATTAAAACAAAAAAGAATAATTATTCAATATAAGAAGAAAAAAATTATTTTGTAATATCGTATTCGTAGCAAACATAACTTTATCCAGTCGTAATTAAAAAGTAAATGTAAGTGGTAAAAGTTAAAAGTAAAACCGATAATATTATCCCAGGTTGCTGGCAGCTTGTAAAAAAAACCACCATAGAATCTATATCTTTCTTTTTATGAAATTAAACTGACTTTTAGTTTTTAATGCTTCATTTTTGTTTCTGATAATTTTGGTGTTCAGAAAAGATTATTATATTTTTGGTTCCCCAGTTTATCGGAGATGGACCATTCTTTTCAGTGGTGTGCGTGCGTCCAGACTATTGCAGAATAATCATCCATTACTTTTTTTCTGAAATTTTGCCATAAGTTGTATTTTTAAATGTGGATGTACAAAGTAAAAAAAGTTTCATTACAAAAATTCTAATTGCATACCCACAGGCCTAAAATGGGTCAAAAACACCCCCAAATGGCCAAAAATCACGCTTTTTGTCCCATAACTTTTGATCCATCCATTAGATTTTTTCTGAGACTTGGCCAAAATTTTGATGGAATTGTGCCAAATGTAAAATCAGTATTTCTGAACATGAAAAAATTTTGGGCTTTTTTTGGGTCTAAAAGCACCCTTTTGGGGGGGGGGGCTAATTAACGTTTCTGTCCAAAATATCATTATGTATGTCTTTTTTGTTATGCTCCATTCACTGAGCACTTATGGGGGACCATGCATGCCGAACTTGTTATCTTTGATTTTCTTTTTGTTTCAGCAACCCACATGGTTTTTGTTTTGATTAATAAAAAAAATATATGTAATAATGTCTATAAATTTTTTTTATTCGTGTCCTAACTTATTAACTAAAAGTTAAAAAAAGAAAAAAAAAGGTCAGCCATCTGTTATATGTCTCTTTTTAACTGATAACATATCTGTCAACACATGGGTGTGGGAGGTAATATCTAATAATTCAGTAGCAATCTTAGATACTCAAACAAGAAAAGATAATACTTACTAGTTTATTAACAACTAATCAAGTTGTCAATATGTTAAAAAAAAAAATTATAATAACATTGATTTGTAAAAAAATAAAAATAGAAAAATATTGATTTGTAACATTGGCTAACATACAATGTGTCATTTTGTTCAAACTAATAAAACGTCGCAAGCTGCACCGCTGCACAGCCTCTATTCATGGCATTTAACTGTAAAAAAAATGGGAAAGGTGGTCCCGTTGTATTTTCAGTCCGAGGGCCCATAATACTTTCAGTCTAGCTCTGTATTGAAGATATTTTTTGGTACGTAACCTTATTGGTGGCAAATCTTTAGTCCAATAATACTCTAAAGTACTTTTATCCACGTCATTAGCATTGCTGGACTAAGGTTGCATCCACTTCTTTGGGAAAACCGGCATCTAGGAGAAGGAAAACTCTGAAGTACAAACTTCCACTGCCTTGTGGATTACTTGAGCCCAGGGAAGGCTAAGGGAGTAAACCCTAAAAGAAAATCCAGAGTTGGAGTCCCTAAGGCGGTCCTGCAGCCAACCTGGTGCAAAACGTACTGCTCTGCTTTCCTTTGGGTTCCGCTGGCAAGGCCGAGAGGCAGGTACTGAGAAATGGGCAGAATAAGAAACCCATGGGGCGCATCTATCCATCATCTCTAGAAACAGACAGATGCTATCATTAGCATTGCTAAAACTGACTGCCAATCAAATATTATTTCTTCTTTTAATCAATTCTAATCCGCCATTGCAAGTTTTAAAACTGGTGCATGCCTCCTTTTGCAGTAATCCACATAGAATTATTCTCAGATTGTCGAAATCAGATTTTTGTTTCCCATCTTCTAGTTAAAAAGTCATAGAATGGATTTTCCAGCAGTGCATTTTAACTAAAAATCACACTTTTGGGGCTTAAAATTAATGCCTTGCATTTTTATAAAACTTTCTGATTTCTATATGATTTTGTTTGTCTGCACTATGCGATAGGGGGTTCATTCAGGACTAAAAGTACCCCTTTTTAGGGCTATTTTATAATATTTGTTGAAAATTTGATGCGCATGTCTATTTAGCAGTTTTGCTTGGTGCTGAACTCCAATCTACCTACAAGGCTTACAACTGCACCATTAATTTATTTTAACCAGGATTCGACATGCCCCTAGATTCTTTGGGGGCTTAATTTGGAAGGGTCAAATGCTGGACTTATTCATTTTTTTATGCCTTGGTCTCTGTACACTGACAGGGGACCATACATGCTTCACTTGTTTTTTCTAAAGTTGTTTCCACCAGCAATCTCTATTTGGACCAAATATTGGTCTTGTATAACATTTTAAATTAGGCTTTTGCCAACAGGCAATTTTCCTTCAAGATATTCAACTTTTTAATTCTGTCTTTTAGGATCAAATTTTCCTTTGTGTGCTTGTACTGTAATAATATCTAACGGAAAATAGAGAAATACCAGGACATAATCGAATAAGCCATCTTGAAAGGGTGGCATGCGACCATCTACCCCATCGAGGTTGGTTGTCTTGGGTTCCCAGCAGAATCAATGCGCACCTTCCTCCAGGGTGTTGGGCTAGACCCCAAGCGGCTGAAGAAAGCCATCAAAGACATAGCCAAGACCAGCTCAAGATGGCTGAAGAGAGCCAACACATAGAGCCCTTCTGCAGGCAAACGCTAGTCAGTTCTCACTGCCCCACTCAGGCAAGGTGTACAGGCTAAGGGTCAAAACACCAATAACCCTGAGACTCCTGTTGATGATGCAGGAGGGCTTCCAACATCAAAAAAATCAGAAGGATCTGCTCGCGTGGCTTTTTGTTGAGCATCTTCATTTTTTGTTTCACCTTTCATATAAAGTATCTGGGTTGAAAAATTGATATCTATATATTTTTTTTATTCGAAGTGTGTATGATATTTAGAAAAAATCTTGATACATAAACAAAATGGAAAGGATAGAGATGTACAACAGAGAGAAAGAAAATAAAGAGAGTAAATATTGAGAAAACGACATTTACTGTTCATTTCTGAATTTATTACTTGTTGAATGCAATTAAGTTTCATATAAAAAACCCACAATGACTTGAATCATTAATATACAAATAATAAAAGTTTCCTACAACAATAATTAACAAATAAAAAAAGCACAAGAGAAAGTGTTGCTAAATTAGATCAAGGTAAAATAAAAAAAGAATAATTTTTTAAAGCCTTCATTCTCACTGCTTCCTCTTGGCAGGAGGTCATTATTCTTAACAAATGTCATTTTGATTGCATTGTAGAAGGCGTCATTAATGACAGGCAAGGTCAATAAAACAGGATTCACTGTCTTATGAATCTGAATATTCTAGAGCAGGTCTGGGCAACCTACGGCCCGGGGCCCGTACGCGGCTTGCCGACACATTAGATGCTGCCCGCGAAGTTTTATTAGTTTGAACAAAATGACACATTGTATGTTAGCCAATTGCCAATTGAATGATAAAATTAGTATAATTTTCAGAATAAAACCATGGTAACTCAATTGTTTGAATTTAAATTTATTTTTTTAATAATTAAATGCAAAAAAATAAAAATAAACAGTTCAAACAAAAAAAAGTAAAAAATGTCAAGAAAAAATAACTTTTACATTGACTCCAATCAAAAATGGAGTTCAAACTTAAGAATCTACATAAATTCAAAAAATTATTTTATCTGACAAATTAATGACAAATAAATATTTCCTCATTTCCTCTCGACAATATCTCTAAATATTTTTTATATTTGGGAAATTTTAAAATAAAACTCAACTTTTTGCAGAATTTGCTAACAAAAAACTTCTTTTGAATTGTTAACAACAGCTTTATAATTCATTAGTAGTTCATTATTTTAAATTTTGTTGAAGCTTTAAAGAGTAGCAGACAAAAAATCTCTCGGCGAGATTCAGCGAGAGTTAGCGAGAGAGAGATGTATAAATTCACCCTCTCTAGAGAAAAGGTAGAGAAATCCTAGTCGACAATTAAGGAGTCTAGACACCAACCAAGCTATCACGTCTCTCTCTGTCTCTACAACAGAACTTACAACACCTAGTAAAATTACTTCTAGATTCAGATAGCAAGAGGCCAGATACTTCTACGAAGGACACGCACACAATTTCCTGTTACCTACACTGAGTACTTACACCCTCCTTCACCTATCGGCCCCTTTTACTACAAAAGTAAAAAAAAAAATTTTCACATAGGTCATGAATTATAAAATTCTTAAATCTATTTGGTGCACTTTATAAATCATTCCATTTTGTCTTTTCTTCTTTCAGGTGTCTTGAATAAAGATGGTAGTATAAATAATGCTGAATCCATTAAACGTCTTGCTGAAATTTCAGTAGTATATGCCAAAGCAGGTATGAAAAACAGCATAAAAGAAAGAGGGTTAAATAAAGCTTAATGAAGAATATTTAGAATTTCTTTACTTCTCTAATTCTTCGAAATAAGTTATGTTTTATTTCCATTCATACGATTCAAACCGATTTTCTAAAAATCAAAGTTTTTTTTTTTGTATCTTGTCTCAGTACTTTTTATATGACTGAAAAAGTTTTCACAAAATATCTTTGTTTTCATTTTAGGTGCAAATTTAATTTTGATTTCGTAATCCTAACTTTGTGTTAATCTTGTTTAGCAGTTGTAATTATTAATAGAATGGAAGAATCAAGATCAAGTTTTATTTTTAGCATTTCCAAATTGGGATTAATTTAAGAAAACTCCCTAAAAAGTAGATTTTGGTGTCATTGGAAAACCTAAGCCAAGGGCTTTTTAACAATTTAATCTTCATTTAGAATCCATTCACTTAGGGTGTCACATTAAGTTTATGTATTCCATACTTTTAGTAAATAAACTTCTTTTTTTTTTTAATCTCTAACATTTTCCCTCTTTTGTTCAATTATGATATTCATATTTGTTTTCTATCTTCCTCAGGTTGCCATGTAATTGCTCCCTCAGACATGATGGATGGAAGAGTTGGTGCTATTAAGCAGGCACTTGTAGCAAATGGATTTGGAAATAAAGTTTCTATCATGAGTTACAGTGCTAAGTTTGCATCAGGATTCTATGGTCCTTTCAGGTAAAAACAAGACTAAAATTTCAATTATTGCCAAGCCAGAAAACTTTGTTTAACTATTTATAATCAACTGTTCATATTTACTTGGTTGGGCACAAGTCTATTTTTACGTGCTCATTATATCCCTAGGCTTTTGTAATCAGTCTTGCCCTTCAGCTAGATAAATTACTCTCCTGAGTTAAGCGAGGCAGCCAAAAGTAATGGTTTTGACTGGGTTTTGAACTCTTGTAATACAATTCCATAGTCCCAGCTTTTACCAATGCTCCACTCTTGCTGTCCATAAACAACTGTTATCCAACTGCTAACGCAGTTTCAATAATTTCTCTTATTCTTTCAAAATTCAGTTTGTTTGTTTTTTGTTAATATGAATTCTGATTAATGACTCATTTTATTTATCTTGAAGTTCTTTTGAAAGAACTAATTTTCATAGAAATCATTTCATTCTTTTTATAGATTATTCATTTGTTACTGACATATTATTACTGATTGATATTATATTTACTTGGTTGAGCACCAACCCAAGTTAGTGTTGTGACCTTGTTACGGGATCACAATATTAAGGTGGGAGCCTCTGTGTTGCATTAGCGGTTAAGCTGGTCATGCGCTCTCTGTCTGGAGGCAGAACAGACCGGCTTATGTATTAGCCAGACGAATCCATGTCGTCTTGGATATAGGGGTGATAATACCCCAGAACAGTTAGGAACAAGGTCATTTTAACATGCTCTATATACTTGGGCTTTTTGCATTCAGTATTGCTCTATACCTAGATGAGTTGCTCTCCTGAGTTAACAAGCCCCATCTGCCCGAGGCAGCTAAAGGTGAATGTAATGGTTTTTACTGGGAATTGAATGCGTGTAATATGATTCTAAAGTACAAGCTTTTACCAATGCTCCAGCTTTGCTGCCCATATTGTTATTGGTTGATAGGTCATAAAACAATAACAAACAAAATAAAGCATTTTTATTTACTTGGAATTAAAAGATTTTAAAAGCTGAACAAAAGTTAAATATTTTTATTATTTTTATTTTATTTTTTAGGGATGCAGCAAAGTCTGCCCCATCTTTTGGTGACCGTAAAAACTATCAGCTTCCCCCAGGAGCATCAGGATTAGCTGATAGAGCTGTGGTGAGTAGGAATTTTTTCTTTTTTAGCATTCGCAAAAATCAGAACCAATGATATTTACAAGAATTTAAGAAAAAAGGATAATTTCCTAATTTTTTTACTCTAAAAATATTTTTTAACCCAAATATTTTTGTTTCTTAATTCTTGACTTAAATTTTTTTTTCTTCAAGTTGTTTATGTAAAACAAAAACAATAATGTATTTGGATTGGTAAATAACACTTTTTTTTTTTTTTTTTTTTTTTTGACACAGTTTATTCAGAAAAATTTAATAATTGAAAATTGCAGAAAAAATATTTCTAAAATTTTATTTTATTATGTGTTTCATTATTAATTTTTGAATAAACTATTAAAAAACCCACCCACTTTTTCTTCTATATGTATAGGATGGTCATATTATTATAGAAAAGATATAGTTGGACTAAAAGTTAATTCAAACACAAAGCTCTCATGCTGCTTCTAATCATTCTTTTTGGAACTTATGCTGTTCTTTCTTGTTTTACTTCATTATTTGAGAAAATTGGTCTGAATTTCATTGTTTTTTTTTTATACTTATCTAATATTTTAATCTTGCTTCTTCCTTTATCTTTCACTTCTGAAATCATCTTGTTTTTAGTTTTCCATTTCTGTATTTTTAACTTTGATTCAAGTTTTTAAACCGACATATATGAACCAATGTGGTGACTTTTTTTTTTTTTTTTGAAATATAAGTTCTGCTTTTTTTATTTACTTCCCCTTTTTTCTTAATACTTTCTAAGGTAATCCTTATAGAGATTCTAATTTGTCTTAGCACTGATAAACTTTTTCTTCCTGTTTGTTAAATCAATTGGCATTGGTACACTTATGTTTTTGTTCAGCAAGGCAAGGAACTTTAACTATGTACAATTCTTTTTGCAATACCATTAGATTGTGAGTGGCATGGTAATGTCTTATTTAATGTATCCCATGATGCCACTATGTTATGACCACAACCATACACTATTGCCATAAAATTTTAGTGCATTATTAATGAGTTGCTCCACTCTTTCTTTTTGGGCTTACTGATTCTTGCTTTGTTTCTATTTGGAGTCAGTTTTTAGCTAAAACACCCATATTTTTTGAGAGCATATCATTCTTATTTCTCTTAGGGTTTTTTTTTGTCGCAATATTTGCACTTGATCACAAACATGATTACACTGTTTTTACCTGGTATATCTGTTGATTGAATTCTCTAATCAACTCAATACAAAGTTTGCTTTAATGCTAATATATAACATACCAAACACCTTATAGTTATACATATCATTTTGGATGTAAATCATTCACCAAACTCAGAAATGACCTTCTCAGTGCTTATAATATTAAAAGTATATATGAATATGATACAGCAGGGTGCTTACAGCCTTGAAAAGTCCTTGAATTTGTGGTCTAGCCTTGAAAAGTCCTTGATTTTACTTTTGCCTTGAAAAAGTCCTTGAAAATGGGGAAAATGCCTTGAAAATAATTTTTTTACATTAGGAAAAAATTGTGTTTACATAAAAATTACATTTTGTTTTAAT
>JAUZSX010312226.1:0-12196 GCA_034780655.1 Idiosepius hallami | reverse complement strand
ATATATATATATATATATATATATATATATACTCAGATCTATGCAAATACAAATATATATGTATATGTATATTTGGCCCCTATTCCCCCCTTTTCTTTCCACCTTTCACTATTTTCTTCTTGTTATATGATTATTTGCAGTCAACAAAGTTCCTGGTGAGTTTTTACCCTTTTTTTCTTGTTTTCACAGAATATCCATTATATTGAACAGACTACCATTTTTTGTTACTAAGTAAAAAATACAATTAAGAACTTTTTTTAACACTTTCTAATCAACATGAAAATCTCTAACTTTAAAAATAATACAACCTTTGGAAAAAATACTGACATATCTTTAACAATTTCTTAGTCACTTGTTCTTATAATTATATTGAAGAATATTTAACTTAACAGTTTTAAATTCTAAAAAGGCTCATATATTAGCACTGGTCACCTAAGACTAAAAAGACATATTAATAGAATGGCTCTGAGTGACTAATTGGTAATTTTGCTAAGTCAGGGTCCAAAGGTTAAGTCACTTGTTCTTATAATTATATTGAAGAATGTTTAACTTAACAGTTTTAAATTCTAAAAAGGCTCATATATTAGCACTGGTCACATAAGACTAAAAAGACATAGTAATAGAATGGCTCTGAGTGACTAATTGGTAATTTTGCTAAGTCAGGATCCAAAGGTTAAGGAATAATACAACCTATGAAAAAAAACTGATTTAATCTTTAACAATTTCTAAGTCACATTATTATGGTATTTACTTGGTCGAGTACCAACACGTTAGGCACAAGGCCATTTTTACATGCTCTGTATACCTGGACTTTTTGCATTCAGTGTTATCCTTCACCTAGATGAGTCGCTCTCTCATGTTAATAAGGCAGCTGAAGGTGAATATAATGTTTTGGACTGGGATTTGAACTCGCGTACTATAATTCAAGAAACCAAGCTTTCACCAATGCCCCACTCTTGCAGCTCATTTATATAGTTATTATTATTGATTATTTAACTTAATCCTTTGAACCCTAAAAGGCCAATATATCGGCCCTGGTGACCTAAGGCAGAAAAACACACTAATATTTCGGCCATAATATGTTCCTCTAATAGAACTCTGAGTCACTAGTTTGTAATTTTGCTAAGGCAAGGTCTAAACGTTAGAATATTACAACATATGGAAACAACTGACTTAGTCTTTAACAATTTTTAAGTCACTTTTTCTTATTATTATTGAAGAATATTTAACTTTAAGAATAGTGCAACTTGCTTTATTAAAAATAAAATTATGTGTCTATAAAATAATGTTTATCATAAGTAACTCTTCCAGGCATTAAAATAACTTAAAAAGGTTGATATGCCATTAAAAAAATAATCAAATATCCTATGGAAGCAACTGACTTAATCTTTAAAATTTCTAAGTCACTTATTATCAGTATTATTATTAAAGTATGGTACTTTCTAAAAACTTATACAAGTCTTTTACAAAGTAATGTTGTAATGAAAAAGAGTACACAAAAACTTGGCTCACTGTGATAGCTTGTAGTTAAAACAGAATAAATACACAGACAAAGTTCAACACAGTTTGCCAATATTTTATTAAAAACTGACTTAATCCTTAACAATTTCTAAGTCACTTTATTATATCTACTTGGTCGAGTACCATCCCAAGTTTGGCACAAGGCCATTTTTACATGCTCCATATACCTGGACTTACAAGCATGGGTTGTAACTGGTAAAAGGATCCAACAACGCACGTGGTGTTGAATAAAATGCATAGCTTCACAAACAACACACACACACACCACCGGTCTTACAGGAGTTCTCCAACAGACTGCCCCTCATGCTTGATAAACGTCTCGAGGGGCACCTCTTCATTTGCATATGAATAACAAGAGTTCATGCTGGCAGAACAATATCTCATCTAGCCAAAACAAAAGGCGTCGCCATTTGCAACTGCCCTGGCTGCCCTTTCCGTAGCGAACTCAAAAGATTTTCACCACAATAAGAAAACCTCTTTTAAATCCCGTTCTAAAAGTAATAAATAACGCCCCTTGCTATTATTTGTGTATCATTGTATAATAAAACCAATAACATATCTTTTGTAAAATTTTGCTCTGTCCATGGGTTATTTAATCACCCTAAGGGAGATAACTGTGGTTTCTTATGCAAAAAATTAAATGTTGATAAAATATTTCATTTTAAAAACCATTGATATATCATTAGATTATTTTCCTCATTGTTGTATTAATAGAAAAAGGATTTTAGAACAATTTTATGACTAATAATTTTAATATCTAATAGAAATTACTACTTTAAAATAAGACTAACAATAATACTAGTTTAAAACTAGCTGGATTCATGAACTCTTTATGAAGTAGGGTTATAACTATATGTTTTTATTGAAGAGTATTCTTGTCACAAACTTATATATTTTGCGATTTTACGATTTCTTTTAATTCTTTACTAATTAGTAGGGCTGTTATAATATGATTTTATTAAAGATTATTCTTGTCACAGACTTGACTATTTTGCGATTTGACCATTTCTTTTAATTCTTTACTTTTTAGTAGGGCTAGGATAATATGCTTTTATTTAAGATTATTCTGATCACAGACTTAACTATTTTGCGATTTTACCATTTCTTTTAATCCTTTACTTATTAGTAGGGCTGCTATCATATGCTTTTATTAAAGATTATTCTTGTCGTTACGTGACTATATTATGAGTTTACCATTTCTTTTAATTCTTTACTTATTAGTAGGGCTGTGACAATATGCTTTTATTAAAGGTTATTCTTGAATTGACTATTTTGTGATTTTACCATTTCTTTTAATTTTTTATTTTTTAGTAGAGCTGTCATAATATACTTTTATTAAAGATTATTCTTGTCACAGACTTGACTATTTTGTGATTTTACCATTTCTTTTAATTCTTTACTTATTAGTAGGGCTGTGATAGTATGCTTTTATTAAAGATTATTTTTGTCCCACACTTGACTATTTTGCAATTTTACCATCTCTTTTAATTCTTTACTCATTAGTAAAGAGCTATGACAATATGCTGATTAGAGATCTTCTTTTTTTATTCTTTCTAACTTTAGTTGTATCAACTTGAATATAAATTAAGATTTAAAAATTTATTTGGAAATATTGAAGTATAATAAGTTACTTATTTCTAGAGTAGAAAATACCTTTTACTCTATTTTTAATGATAGATTTTTGAATAGATACCTAAAATAATGTCAAAGTTTTGGCACTAAAATGTTTTATTTTAAAAACAAAGAAAAAACATTGACAAAAAAACTTTTTTTAAAAATTTATCGTAGTTTTTTTACTTTATTTTTTTCTATATATTTTTTTCATTTTCTTTTTTTTCATTTTTTTTCCAACTTTTTTTTTTCAACATTTTCTCAAATTTATCTATTTTTTTCTTACTCTTCAACTTTTTTTTTCAATATTTTTTTCAATTTTTTCTTTCTATATATTTTCAACTTTATTTTTTTAAATATTTTTTTCTATTTTCTTTTCTCTCATTCTTTTTACAACCTTTGTTTCACCTTTTTTCCTTTTTTTTCTTTCTATATATTTTCTTTATTTTTCCGATATTTTTTTCTATTTTCTTTTTTTCTTTATTTTTCAACCTTTTTTTTTCATTTTCTATATAATTCAACTTTCTTTTTCTTTCTTTATTATTTTTTTTCTTTTTTTTCTCTATTTTTTCAACTTTCTTTTTCTTTATTTTTTCAAAATTTTTCTTTTCTTTTTTTTTAACCTTTTTTCAACTTGTTTTTATTTCTTTTTTTCAACTTTTTTCTTTCATATTAAGACTTTTTTTCTTTATTTTTTTCTTTTTTTTCCATTCTCTATTTTTTCAACTTTTCGTTTTCTTTCTCCATTTTTTTTCTATAACTTTTTTATGCCTTAAAAATCTCACATTTCATTGCCAAAACTATTCATATTACTTTAGTTATCTATTTATAGTTTCTTTCTTTTCTATCTATTTATTTGGACTTCTTTCTTCATCTTTTATCAGTAATCATACAATTATTACAATAAGGCCATTGGGCAGCGAAGGTAAAGCATTGTGGAATCTAGAATCATATTACACAAGTTCAAATCCCAGTCAAAACTTTACCTTAAGTTGCCTTAGGCAGATAGGGTTTGTTAACTTGGGAGTGTTAATTGTCCAGGTGAAGGGCAACACTGGATACAAAAAGCCCGGGTATATTGTGCATGTAAAAATGGCCTTGTGTCTAACTTTGGTTAGTGCTCGACTAAGTAAATATGATATACTTATTATAATTTTAAGGCAATTAGCCAGCAAAGGTGGAGCAATGGTAAAAGCTTGAATTCTGGAATCATATTACATGAGTTCAAATCCCAGTCAAAACCATTGTCTTTACCTTAAGTTGCTTCAGGCAGATGGGGCTTGTTAACTTGGGAGAGTTACTCATCTAGGTGATGGGCAACACTGATTACAAAAGTCCTGGTATTCAATGGGCACGTAAAAATGTCCTTGTGCCTAACTTGGGTTTGTGCTCGACCAAGTAAATATAAAATTACAGTTTGATAATATATTAATGGCCTTGTGCCTAACTTGGGTTTGTGCTCGACAAAGTAAATATGATATACTTACAATTATCAGCAAACTATATGAAAATGTAAATGTCTTTTTATTTTCTACTTAAAACTTAGAATAAGTGAGTTTTAATTTGGAATCAGAAAGATATAATTTTAGGGAGAGTTCTACTTGGGCCAGTGGGTAGGCAGTCTGACTTTGGAATCAAAATAC
Organism: Idiosepius hallami; assembly: GCA_034780655.1. Lineage (NCBI taxonomy): Eukaryota > Metazoa > Mollusca > Cephalopoda > Idiosepiidae > Idiosepius > Idiosepius hallami. Next base: position 7,421 of record JAUZSX010312226.1, on the reverse strand, counting down.
ATGAGTTCAAATCCCATTCATTCCGTTTATGTTCACATTCAGGCTAATACCCTTGGGAAAGGCTTATGAAACCCAAGATGCTTTTATTAAGAAATACTCTTGTTACAGCTTTAATAACTAGGTTGGTGACAAGACCATTCTTTAATAAAAGCATATTCCGACAGTCCTATTAATTAACTAAAATAAATTAATTCGCAATTAAAATCAGACCCGAAACACAAAATGTTCATCCAAATGAATTCACCACACGAAGCACGACCGAGCAAATCTGTTTTTGATGTTGACCAACTGACTAATCAGTAAACGATTGTTCTTTCTTCAGAGGATTTTCACAGGTAAGTCTCTTAAGTTATATATATTTTTTTTTTTTTAAATAATGCAAATATGAATGATAAAACTTTTACTAATTTAGAATCTCTATTAAAAAAAAACCCACTGGGCTGCTTCTTTGTGAGGGAAATTTATCTAAAGGTGAAATCAGGACTCTACAGACAAATTTAATTTTAGTTGACCTTTAACTACTAAATATTTCTATTTACTACCCAAAAAGAAAATTTACTAGCCAAACCAATGTAATGCTATTTCATTGTTAAAAATAAACCAATAATATTGATATATATTAACAATTTAAATTTAGTTTTAGTTGACCTTTGACGACTAAATATTTCAATTTACTTGTTAAATTATGTAATACTATTTCATTTTTTAAGAATAAACCAATAATATTGATATATATATATTAACAATGCTCAACAGACAAATTTAATTTTAGTTGACTTTTGACTACTAAATATTTCTATTTATTAGCCAAATAGAAAATTTACTAGCTAAACCATGTAATACTATTTTATTGTTAAGAATAAACCAATGATAATGATAACAGGGCTCTACAGACAAATTTAATTTCAGTTATTTTTTACTACTAAATATTTCTATTTATTAGCCAAATAGAAAATTTACTAGCTAAACCATGTAATACTATTTCATTGTTAAGAATAAACCAATACTAAATATTTTAATTTACTGGCCAAACCAAGAAAGATGAATTGATAGATGTATAATTTCTAGTGTGATAGTGATTTTATAATTAATCCTAACAATTATTTTGATAAATTTTTGCATAACAAAAGCATTACAGTCCCTAGGAAGCTTGCGGCCCCTTGCAATTGGGGGAGGGGGTCGGCAGGGGCCCTAAGCATGTCCCTGCTTACTGGGATGCTTCTTTGTGAGGAAACTTATCTAGTAGTTAGTGTAAGGTAGTTTCCTTATGGAGTCAGGAAGACGTTAGGAGACTTCAGGTGGGCGGTGGCCAAATTCATCATATAGGGGCTCCCTGAGATCCTTTAGGGGGCTGGTGAAAGACTAAGTACTTCTAGTAATATTATTTGTAAAATAGAAGAATAAAAAGTTCATTTGAAGAAACTATCATTGAATTACAATGTAACAAAAGAGTGAAGATAATCTTACTGTATTAGCAATGGTATGATATATTAATTGACCCACTTGATTTATAGCTACTACTGTTCCAATTCAATCGACAGGGTAGAATTTTGTTGAATAAACCATATAAATATTCAATTATTTATTTTCACTTTAATAACATACTACCACTACTACTACTTACATTATTATGTAAGGATGCATGTAGAAAGGGGGTGGTTGGAGATATCTGAGTGTTCTAGGGGAGCTTTTCCCGAAAAAGGTTGGGAAACCTTGGTGTCAGGTGTACGGACTTTTCATCACCCAACTATTAATCACTTAACTTTTAATCACAAAAATAATGCAAAAAATGGATGATAAAACTTCTACTAATTTAGAATCTTTATAGGGAAGCTATGGGTTAAATAGTGCCGTTAGGTATTTACAATACTAAGTTGGAATCTAGCACGGGATAGTCTGTCTTCAATGAGGGTGAATGGAGTCTCTCTAAGCCTTGGTTCGCAATCCACTTATCACAATAAAAATACTATGATATAGGACTGGCGAACATATCATTACTAGTGATTTAAAACTGTTATGGAGTTTTTGTTGGCTAAGGAAATCCATAATGGCAACTACGGTCCACTGAGGTAATGTAGTGAGTATGTGTTGCACGGACATTTCATCACCCGACTATCAATAACGGAATACTAATTACTAGACTTTTCATCACGTGGACACTTCTTAATCACTTGGGGATTTTTGAAAGCGTTTGAAAAAATGGTTTTTAATATTTTTTACATAGATTTATAAACAAAAAAAAAAAAATTTCACTCAAACGTTTATTGTTTATTTGTTAAAAAGTCAGAAAAAGTGGCTGATAGATACTTTTAATCTCTCGTAAAAATAATCCCAAAATAGTCTAAAGGGTCAAAAATTTAATGTAATGAAAACAGAATTACATAAATAACAATCATAAATAAATGTAATTTTTTTTTTCTATGAGGGTGGTTATGCGTCCACATGATGAAAAAAACACGTGAGTAAAGTTCTAGTGATTATATTTCCGTGATGAAATGTCGGGTGATGAAAATTCAGTAAACTGATTGTAACGTTCCGTGTAAAAGGGGGCACCGATACTTGCTAGGCTGGGGCAGAAAAGGGTCCGGGCATAACCTTCAGAGCGGCCCATTTCTCACTAAAATAGCCAAAGTAGCCACTCATATTACAGGCAGCAACATTGGTAAAAGCACGGGCTCTGGAATCGTATTACGAGAATTCAAATCCCAGTCAAAACCATCACATTCTCTTTAGCTGCCTCGGGCATATGGGGCTCGTTAACTTGGGAGAGCAACTTATCTAGGTGAAGGGTAACACTGAATTCAAAAAGCCCAGGTATATAGAGCACATAAAAATGGGTCGGTGCTTTACCAAGTAAATATGATATTACAGGTTCTAGAATATTTTCATTATATGATAATTTTGTGGATATAACAGACTTTTCATAACTTACAATTAGAAATATATATATTGGAAAGTTGTAAAATGCACTGGATGTCATTAACGTGCAGTAATCCACCAGGCATTGCCCAAATGCCTGAGTGGCCTCTCCTGCCACTGTTGCTAGGTATTGATTGTTAAGCTGGTTGTTTATTAGGATGCCGGCTGATTGTAACCCATGAATGATGGCTCAGCTCGCATGCTTAGCTATTTTGCAACCTTAATGGAGGGGGTTAAATAGGGCCAATTCAGTAGCGGTCTACCCTAATGGCACATTCTTTTTAACTCTTTGTGACCAGATGATGTATACATAGATGAATGTGACAAAAGATGGATGACATATATGTAGGCATTTTTAGTCTTGGGTAAAAAAAAGGCTGAACATCAGTAAAATAAATTCAGTTGCAGTGGTAATTTACCCACAATAACAGCAGTATTAGAATCTAATAAAAAGGGCAGGACCTTAGTAAAATGAATTCAGTTGTAATGGTAATTTATCCATAACAGCAGTATTAGAATCCAATAAAAAATGCAGGACCTTAGTAAAATGAATTCAGTTGAAATGGTAATTTATCCATAATAACAGCAGTATTAGAATCCAATAAAAAAGGCAGGACCTTAGTAAAATGAATTCAGTTGTAATAGTAATTTATCCATAACAACAGCAGTATTAGAATCTAATAAAAAAGGCAGGACCTTAGTAAAATGAATTCAGTTGCAATGGTAATTTATCCATAATAACAGCAGTATTAGAATCTAATAAAAAAGGCAGGACCTTAGTAAAATGAATTCAGTTGTAGTGGTGATTTATCCATAATAACAGCAGTATTTAGATCCAACAACTAGTAGGACTAAATAGCAGTAGCAGCAATAGTGGTCGTATTATTGGTCCTCTGATTTATCGGACAGGGACCATTGTTTTCAGTGGCGTGAATATTACCAGATAACTGTCCATTAATTTTTTCTGAAATTTTGCCACAAGTTGTATTTTTATGTGTAGATGTGCATAGTTACAAAAGGTCAAAAACACCCCAAAATAGCCAAAAATGACACTTTTTGCCCCATAACGTTTGATTCATCTATTAGATTTTTCTGAAACTTGGCCAAAATCTGGAGGAAATTGTCCCAAATGTAAATTTAGTATTTCTGAATGTGACAAAATTCTGGTTTAGCATCCGCTGGAGCTTTTTTTTTGTAGCTAAAAACACTTCTTTTGGGATCTATTTAACGTTTCTATACTGTTAATATGTAGAGCTCTTCGGAAAATAAAACAATAGTCATTTTTAAAAAAGCAAGAAAAAAAAGTTTTTTTCAGATCTATAAAATTTGCATATGTATGGCCTTTTCATGTAATAGGCTTTCTTAACTATCGTAAAGAAAAGCTTTGGAAATGAATTTATAATTTTAAAAAAATTAGACATGAATCTTATATAAAAAAGCATTAGGAATGAATTTTATATAAAAAAAAGCATTAGAAATGGATTTTATATAAAAAAGCATTAGGAATGAATTTAGTATAAAAAAAAGCATTAGGAATGAATTTTGTATAAAAAAAAGCATTAGAAATTAATTTTGTATATAAAAAAAGCATTAGGAATGAATTGTGTATATAAGAAAGCATTAGGAATGAATTTCATATAAGAATGCATTAGAAATGAATTTCATATAAGAATGCATTAGGAATGAATTTCATATAAGAATACATTAGAAATGAATTTCATATAAGAAAGCATTAGGAGAGAATTCAGTATTAAAACAAAAGCATTTACTGCTTTTCTATATAAATGGTTTCTTTAATTACCTCAGTGGAAAGTCCCTGGCACTTGGGCAAGGCCCGGAAATTTAGGCAGCAATAGGCAGACCCAGTATGTATTTTAAGATAATTCATGTCGTTTGAAGTTTAATTTGATGGTACATTTATTTACTAGCAGTTTAGTCTGGCATTGCCTGTGCAACACAGAAAATTTTGGGTATGGTCAAAAAAAAAAAAATATGTATATATATATATATATATATATATATAATTATTATTAATGGAATTATATTTCCGACAATATTTTTAATTTGGACGAGTTGCACTGATGATTTCTGGAAGAATGAAATAGATGTATATGGAAATATTTAGATTATTATTTATTGATGTTAATTTCTAATTGGAATTTGTATGGTTCATTTGAATAAATAAATATATATATATAAAATTTGAGGGTACTCTAGTACAGTGGTGTAGCAACAATTTTTGCTGCTCGGGGTGGTCATAAGTTTAGTGCCCCATTGCCCACTGATAACCGTTTAAAGTTCAAAATTCCAAAAAGCCCTAAAAATATTTATTTTCATGGAACTAAAATCAAGGATCTAATTATATTCAATTTAAAATATTAAGTATACAAAAATCTGTTTAAAAATAGTTTTATTACACACTTAAAATGAAAACAATAATACACTTATTCGACCCCCTTACATTTTAGGCTTTCATGGGAATAAAATACGTGACTATTTAAGAATAGCTGTGTTCACAGTTCAATTCTATATTTTCTTCTGGAAATATCATCATAGGCGGTCACTTGTGTTCGAGTATGACTGTTCTCCGTTTTGGTACCCCAGGACCCTTTCGGGAAGACGCCTGCGCGTGATGTCATTTAATGTGGGGAGACTGATGCACCTGCAGTCACCACACGGACTTTTGGCAGAGGAGGACCTGGTTCCAATGGCATGGAGAGAACCACGACGACTGGAGGCTATCCTCTGTTGCAGCCTTTCTCCGCCTTTAGTGCCGTTGTGTCATTGTAGACATCATGCGCCACATCCGCCGCTTAGGTCTTGCACTATTTAACCCATAGCTGGAGTAAAGATTTGGCTTCATACCTTTCCCAAGGGTATTAGTCTACATGTGAACGTAGACGGAACAACTTGGATTAGAACCCGCGTTGTACGGTTCCGAAGTCCGATTGTCTATCCACTGAGCCACGTCGAGATCCACACAGACTCACACACAAACAGACACGCAAACGCACACAAGCAATTCCTACAAACCCTAACACACATATATACACATACACACACTTAAACCCACGTGCGCACACACAGACACAGACACATACACACACAGACACACACACAGAGACATACACACAGGCAAACACACTCTTATACGCACACAGATGCACATTCACAGACACACACATCCACACATACGCACACATGCAAAGGGCGCATACACACACTCACAAGCCAACCCAAACAAATATACACGCAAACGCACATACATACGCACACAAAGAGTAATGCAGCCACAGACACACACTCACGAAACACACACATGCACAAATACACAAATACACACACACACACACCACAGCACATATATTCCCAAACACACTGATACATTAATATACACACAAAACATATACACAAACCTACGCATACACACACGCATACACATACACACATGCATACACATGCATACACATACACACAGACAAACCAACGCAAACACACACACACACTTTCAAACCCATGCAAACACAGTTTTTAGGTCATTTAATGCAAAGAACAATAATTGTATACACACACGTGTTTTTTAATAACACAATATTCGCTATTTAACCCATAGCTGGAAGGAATTTTCAAACCTTTCCCAAGGGTATTAGTCGAATTATGAACCACTATGGAATCGTATTACGTGAGTTCGAATCCCAGTCAAAACCATTGCATCCAAAAAGAAACGGTCTTATTGAGGGTGCAAGACAAAAATGTCAAAAGTTCTTTTACGACGTGCGAACTTTAGCTGCTTCGGGAAAGTAGCTCATCTAGGTGTAGGGCAACACTGATGTCAAAAGCCCCAAAAGATCCTCTAGTTTAGGGGTTGAGCATAGAGCTAGCGACTCTTCTCATACCTTTCCCAAGGGTATTAGTCGAGTTATGAACGCAAACGGAACGACTGGGATTCGAACTCGTGTACCAAGATTCCGAATCCCGACTGCCTACCCACTAGACCGAATGGACTTCCCCTCTTATTGTTGTGGTTGTCATCATGATTACTTTTATTGCTATCAATTATTTTCATTCATCTTTATCATTACTGTTGATATTATTACTGTCAAAATACATGATTGAACATACATTGAACAACTGAAATTTTACGCGTGATTATGATGTCCATGGCAGCGAGTCACAGTCCAATCCACCAAAGTCAGGTGTCACCCGGCTGATGAATGGGGAAATAAGTAGATGCTCTGATAAGTAAAGATATAAGAATGAATAGAAAAGAGATTCAATCTATTTGATTGTTTGTGGTTTGTCTGAAGGTTTCTAGGTTTTTACCTCTTTTGTGTTTTTAATTAATTAGATTCAAAGTCCGCTCTCGTCCGTTCGTTCGTTCCTGTTTTTGTCAGTTCAATTCTTTATTCATCATTCCGTTTCTGTGTTTCAATTAATTTAAAATACAATATAATTTTCATCTCTTAATAAGTTAACTAAATCCGTTTCAATTAATTTAAAAT
>JAUZSX010312215.1:0-12197 GCA_034780655.1 Idiosepius hallami | reverse complement strand
TATTAAAGATTATTTTTGTCACAGACTTGACTATTTTGTGATTTTACCATTTCTTTTAATTCTTTACTTATTAGTAGAACTGTGATAATATGCTTTTATTAAAGATTATTTTTGTCACAGACTTTATTATTTTGTGATTTTACCATTTCTTTTAATTCTTTGTAGGGTCGTAACAACATACTTTAATTTAAAATATTCTTGTTACCGTCTCAATATCTAGGGTTGTGATACGTACTTTCTTTAAAAAGATAATATTGTCACAGCCCTAGTCCAAGCGACTGACTGAGGATATCAACAAATTCCTCACCACTTTCAAGTAAGGAAAGAAAAAGTTCTAAGAATTCTAGTGGACACAGCAATTAATACTTCTTGTGCCACAGTCGACAAAAAAAAAAGAAACGACAAACTTAATAACACAATGAAATTAGTTTGGAAAAAAACGCTGTAATAAATATTTTTTCCTTTAAAATAATTTTTTTTAACTTCTCTGCCAATTTTATTTTTTTCACAACGTGAATTTGTTTTTTGGTCCTATATGTTACAATAAACTCACATATCAATCAATCACCTATCTTTAATTAATGTTCTTTTATCTTTTCATAATTTATAATGTAGGAAACAAAAATTGAGAATTTTCTCATAACTGATTATGAGAATTGTCCCATGAGAGTCTCATTGACTTTTATGCCAGGGAGAGTTATTGAATAATTGATAGGGAAGTCAATATCTTGCTAATACATGACTGATTTATTAAGCACTCGACTCATTCTTAAACAAATTGTGATGTTGAATAATGTCAAATAACTGTCTTGCTAATAATTTTTTTTTTTATTTACTTGGTCAAGCATTTTAATGTGCTCATTATATCCCTCGGCTTTTGTAATCAGCATTGTAATTTACATCGATGAGTTACTCTCTTGAATTAGCGGGTTCCATTTGCCCGAGGCAAAAGCAAGGTAAAAGCAATGGTTTTCATTGTGATTTGAACTCGTGTAAAATGAAGAAAAAAATGTTATAATTTAAGACAAACATTCCCATTGAATAATAATTACAGGGTGATCGACGTGGCCCAATGGATAGACTTCCGACTACGGAACCGTGTTCCGTCTATGTTGATATATTGATGAATACCCTTGGGAAAAGTATAAATTCCCCATCTTCCCTTCAGCTATGGATTAAATAGTGCAAATTGTGTTATTAAAAAAAACTATGTGTGTATAAAAATAATGTTTATCTAAAGTAATTGTTCTCGGCATTGGAATGGCCTAAAACAGGTTATGTGCCGTTAAACACTAAACAAACGATCAAAAATATTGATTAGGGGTTGAATGGCACTTTCTGTCGGTGAATCACTGACTATTATGTTACCAGTAATTAGTTTTCTGCGAGTAAGAATTAACCACGAAAAAATTATTAACCATCAGACATCAAAAAAGATTATCTTACCAGATTCTTTGCTGCCAAACAAATTTAACTGACTGATTTTATCAGAATAAAAAAAATAAATGGTTAACTGTTGTAATGGAATGACCCAACACACCTCCGTTTAATAAAAATCCAATGTAAAAATACGCCTCCTACATAAGCAAGGATGGAAAAACGTCGAGAGACTCCTACTCTCGTCTAGTATTGAACCCGAAGTGAAGATCTTTAGTTAGGATTACTGAATTAAGATAAACCATTACCAAAAAAACACACACAAAAAAAAAGGTAATTTTAGGGTTAATTATTTCTGTCACAAACGAGGCTCTATGCTGGTGTCAGATTAATTTCTGACATCAAAAATAGGTAAGTGAATTCTGGTTAAATAACACTTTTTATTCCAATTTTTGTTGTTTTCGTTTTTTATGAATTACTTGTGTATTGAATTGAATGGTTACTAATTTTAATTTCTTTCTTTCTTATAGAATGGACTAAGATAACTTGGAATATAGAAAGGATTCTAAAGTATATGAGGTAAGAATAATAACTTTGATCTTGATGAACTGAATTATTTATCAATTGTCAGCATCTGATTCAAAAAATAATAATTCTATATAATAGCTATAAAGGTTTGATCATTTTATTATACATGATAGAAAAAAACTGCATTTCTATTGTAGATTTCTGTTACCAACTACTTGGCATTTTTTAAATTATTCTTTTTTTTTATTAGATTAGATTTAATAATGATTTTTAGAATCATTTTTCTAAATCATGTATTAACAGCAAAAAGCGGAATACGGCAATAATAAGAGATAGGGAACAGTCATTGGTATTTTAAAGTCTTAAATCAAAAAGGTATTTTCTTTTTAATTCGTTCAATTCTATCACAGCCAGAAATACGAAACACTTGAAAAGCAGACCAAGAAAAAGGTTTAAATTGCCACTATTTATACCATTATACTGGAGTTATGTATTTTCTAATATTATTTCAAAAACTGTTTAAAACCTAAGCTTTTTCTTTAATGTTTTATATCCGCACCATCGAGTGCTAATATGTATTAATCCCTATACACATACATCCATTATACATATCAGCACCCGAGGGTGCGTATATCGAGCAATACTTGTTTTTTAGTCCTTCAATATAAATACCCTAAGGTTGCAGTAATCTAGTGTTGTGACATAACTAATCATTTTTTAGAGGGCTAATAGATAGAATCCTCAATTACATAGTAGTTTTACTTACAAACTTTAAATACCGACTGGTGAGTCTAGACACGGATGTCTATTCTGGAAGATATTCATACTTATTGATCTGTGTATTGAATTCTTTTTTTTTTGCGATACATCAACCAGCAATGATGGATTCGTTTTAAAAAAAGCTTACCACGTAAGAAAAAATAAATAAAAACAAAATTATAAAAAAAAGGTCTAATTGATTTCGTAGTCACAATGAATGAGTAATAAAGAAAAATAATTCCTGTCCGCTGCCTTTCAAATAGATAAAAATGGAAGACTTTAAAAGATGTTTGAATTTGTGCCTAAAATACATCAACAAGCGCACATCCGTGTGCAAAGCATATCCTTTAAAAGAAACCCTTGTGCTTTCAAATCGGCTTGCTTTTATGCAGCTCAGAACCATCTAATCGTTTAAGAACGACTGGATTCCGCTTTACCTCCCGATTTCACCCGATATAAAACATACAGCAGTTTCCATGTCTAGTGCCTGCACCGCTAGCAGTTTGATTCTATATGATGCAAGGTAAAGTTAACGCGTCAAAAGAAGTGTATTTTGCATGGTTTCCACAATTTTCCTTAGAGTTTTTTTTTTAACAGCAAGAAACAACACGAACATGAAGTTCGCAAACTTCAATGAAAAGCTGAAATGCTAAGATTTGTAAAATCATTGGACTATACTTAACGAAATAGGAAATTACCACAAGCAATTCAAACACATTAAGCCAAGACTGTAAGAAAGTCGGTGTGCCTAAATTTGTTTTGTGTTTTTTTACAAACTAAAAGTAATTTTCAGACATTTTTTTAAAAATCATTTTTATTTTAAAAAATGGTTTTACTTCTTTTAGAAAAATTTGCGCAAGAAATACAAAATACCTTTTTATTTTGTTTTCGTTTTTATAATTCTACAATGATTAACTAGAATATTAGGACCAAACATGTCTTAACACTAGCTGTCAGTATTTAAAATTGACGATAAGTTTATACAACTTATGTTAGTACGGTAAATAAATATCGTAAGAATATTCGATTGAACGAAAGCCATGCTGATTCGTCAAAATAGTTTATGTTGACAAAGAAATACAGATGAAATACCTAGTTAACCTTGAACAAGTCAAAAAATTAACACCACAAAATCTGAAGAATGCATGCAATCCGAGGAAGAACATAATTTTGAAAAACGAGATTTCCAACATTCAGGTTATTAAAAAGAAAATTAAAGTTGTGAACCTAATTTCTATTCTAAGGTGAAGATGTTTTACGAGGATGAAGAGTTATTGTTTTAACCATTTCGAACGTATTAAGCCAATATCGGCCCAGATAACTCGAGGCAAAAAAAGACTTTTTTGGTCATAATATGGTTTTTCAATAGAACAGCTCTGGTAATTTTTCTAAGCCAGGGTCAAAAGGATTAAGTACCTTTTTTACAGCACATTATGGCTTGGTTTTAAGAAATAAATGCTGTTACTAAGCTGACCATAGAAAAAAAAAGTTAAACATCGTTCAGTATATCTATGAAAAAGCAGGCGTTAAAAATTCAATGATCTATATACAAATTAAAAATAATGACTAAAAACACATAATGGTACCGTTTTAACACTTGTTAACCCTGAAGTGAGAGAGAGAGAAAAAAAACAACTAAAACTAATCTGCGTAATTTTTTTTTGTACTATTTTGCAAATGTACTTTTTCTTTTTTTTTTTTTGTAAATTTCGGTGTGCTAAGGATTTTGGATAAAAACTAACCTTTACCTTAAATAACAGTGTAATTTAGGTGTACTGCAAGGATAACATTTACCGTGTGAGTATCGTCGTGTGCTGTGTAACTAAACCCAAAGTTAAGAAAGAATACCTGAATCTGAACAATTTGGAATCTGAATGGACTAGCTACCTTGCAAAAAAGACGACAGAGCCAACATTTTGACCCGCCAAGATTGACTTATTAGTAATTTTGTTAATTACGATTTGTCTTTTTCGCTAATTTTCTTGGCGTCTCCTTTTGCCTTATGTTGTTAGGGCTGATATATTGGCCCTTTATGGTTTAAAGGATTAAGAAAAGAATTAACGCGATTTGGTAATATCTCAATTTATGTTAATTAAAAAAAAATAAAAGGGGTGCTAACTATTCAACAGTATCAAAAGACTATATTCAAGATGTAAATCCCCCCCACCATACAGCAAGAACAATTAATACAAAAATCAGGATCCAAGAACGTAATAGTGGTGTTTGGGGGAGTTACTAATTTGGTTATAGTACTTATATTAAAAGCCCAAATTAATAATTTTCTTTTAGAAAAAAGTTAAAAGTCGGTGGCAAAAAGAATTTTTTGAGTGTTGGGGGGGAGACTTTGTGACATAACTTGTCACGTGACTACAGACACGTTTTTTTAACGAGTTCTTAGATAGGGAATCCAGGGTGGGGGGAATATCGATGTCATAATTATTAGCTTCCTAACACAAACTAACGACTATTGGCTATACAGGAAGGCCTGTTTACAATACTTGCCCCAAAATTGTTCTTAAGAATTTAGTATTTAAATCGAATTATAGAATTAACGCTCTTACTAACCTCTGTAGTCCCATTACCATACAAACATCCTGAACCAAGGCACCCCACTTTTCCCAATCAGCAACTCTTCTAAATAAAACCAATTTACCACTTTTTTTTCTAACACTGGAGAAAGTCAATGTTTTATCAATGATTTTTTAATTTATTTTTATTTATTATAATCAAAATCTGTTATCTTCCATTAAAAGATAAGACGGTAGATCTCAACAAATTTCTGTTTTGTAGCATTCTTTATAATAGAAATTTCGTTTTGTAGAATTCTATATAATAGAAATTTCGTTTCATTTTTCGGGAAGACCAACAACACTTATCAACAGAGTATAATCTGATTTTATTTATATAAGATTTTGGAAACACTTTGATTTAATTAAAACTTAATAAAGAAATTAGTCGTCCTCATCTCGAGAAAAAAAAAAGTCAAAAGATTTAGATTCAATCATGAAAGATTATCGGAAGATCTAAAATCAAGTCCAGTCGCATCAACACAATTTTTTTTACAGTCTTCCTGATTATTGATTTTGGTATTCAATAAAAAAAATAAGGTCAAATCTAATTTTGTATTCTTTAACACTAGTAAGTGTGTGTAATGTATATATATATATATATATATATATATATATATGCGAAAAACTAAAAAGAAGTGAAGACATGACAGACTTCAATTTGAAATTAACAACTATCAGAATCTAATAATTAGATTTTTACGAAATGAAATAAATTGACGTGAAAATGGTTCATAAGTAATTTATCAAACAAAAAAATTTGATTCATTTTAAAATAATAAAACTCTCTAACTGAAGTAATAATACACTCTCCTTTCAAATGTTGATTGTTAGGGGTATTCGGGTCTGGTTAGTGTTTGAGTTGAGATTGGGTTTTGTCAAGATAAAAAAAATATAAAAATGGCGGTCATCATTGAAAACCATAAGTGAATGGAATATTAAGTCTTAATACCATGATAACTACTTTCCAGTGACTTTTAAAACTGATAATTATTTAAAACTGAATGCACCTAAAATGCAACATTTAAAATGTGAGTAGTGTATCGTTAAAAAAATCGTTGGCGTTAGAGATGAGGTTTACCGAATGATATCAAATTGCTGTACTGGAGTAAAATAATATTACATTGACTTGATTAAACTTACTCAGTTTAGCAACTCGTATTTTGGAACTGTGGCTAAAATAATTTAGTCTTGTATTCAGCATTCATTATATTGTTTTTTAAATAAACCTACTAAAACTGGTTTAGAATTTTCATCTCATGGAATGCAATCAGATGCAAAATAGACCTTTTCTAATCTTCATAACAATTAACATTTACAAAAAAAATATGGGATTTAAAACAAATTAAAACATTGAATTTTACAAAAAATGTCCAAGTTATCCTTTAAACCACAACTTATCAAAATTACCAAGTAGTCACTCGGAGTTGTTATATAGGAGAAACATATTAAAGCCAAAATATTAGTGTGTCTTCTTTTGCCTTGTGCTGTCAGGGCCGATACATCGGCCTCTTAGGGGCAAAGGGTTAAATGCGTGTTTCTTATATATATATACACGTGTGTGTGTGTGTGTGTGTATGTGTGTTTATTAAAGGGTTCTCAGCCCGGGGTCCATATGAACCTTCTGATTCCATGGAATATTTGGGGTCCACAAATAATAATATAAATTAGGAATCTACAATGATATTTTTGGTTATCCATTTGTAAGGTTTGTTGTTTTGGTCCGTCTCAATTTGATATGTGATAACAAATAGTTCTCCTTATTCACCACATGCCTCCAATAATCCAAAAACTCATCATGAGTAAGATAGAAAGTGTTGCCCCAGTAGTTTACTAATGAGGGTTTTTTATAGTATTTTCCAATCTATTTTCGAAGTGTTTTGTTCATTCAGCATAGGATGAACAATTGAACATATCATGATGTCGTGGTCAGTCTGGTGATATTTGAGTGAGTGGACCGTTAGGTATGACAGGACATGTCAGCAAATTGTTAAGCTCCCCTTTCTTTAAAACAGCGATTGCATTATATATAAATAAATAAATTCACTTTTAAATGCTCTCTTTCTTATAGATAAATATTTTTTTAATAAATAATTTTGGCTCCAATGATCGGTGAGGTTAAAAGAAAAATATTCAAATGTCCTGTCATACCTCGTGGACCGTTCCTAATGAAGTTTACTCTTGCTACGCTACTGATAATAATCGTCATTTTAATTTGATATACGAAATGTAGCTATTTTTTGGGGAACTTGAACTAAAGACTTAATTTAGTTCTACGTAATTATCTAAAGAACTAATTACTCAATACGTGTATGCTTAAAATAGAAACATTACTTTGGTATCAAATAATCTGATTTTTTTTTTGTCATTTGTCTCGATCTTAAAATAGTAATCTGGACGTGTATAATCCTATTTGTAATTAGATAAAATAAAACATAAAATATGGGCGTTTTTAAGTTGTACTTTTTGACGCCTTAGTAATCATAGGAAGAAGCAAACAGAGTAATTATTGTTGAAGTAATAGCATTTAAATTGCTTTAATCTTGACCAAAATTCGTTTAATTTAGAATTTAATTGCCTGTTGGATGATTAGTAGAACATTACAAATCATGTAGCTTCTGAATAACACATAAATCTCGTATCTTGTGTTTGCTGTCTCTGCAGGAATTCACCGATTAAATTTATTACTTTGATTTGAAGCCGCGACTAAGGTGAAGAGAAAATTCTGCCTGGAAAGAAAACAGTTCGCCTCAAGAGACACTATCTCTAAAGGAAGAGAGCGAAAGATGTTTTGGCAGACCAAAAAATATTGACATTATCAAAGATTTATTTTCTTTAACTAAAACACAAAATTACTAATCTGAGCATAGTCACTTAAAAGTTAAATTTCCCAACAACGAAAGAGGTTTTACTATTCTTTTCTAAATATTGTTTAATTTAATTTAAAAATAGAAATCTCAATATAGCTGGATACAGAATTATCCCTGTCGGAATAAATATTCTTCTTTGTCATTTACGAAAAAATAGATAAAAAAAACAAAAAAATTATTTTACCAAGTATAACTAGAGAGCTAAGAAAAGTCATTTATTTTGCAAGTTCATAGAATAAATTAAGTATTTAAGAATTAAGTAGTTTGATAAGCATGTTTATACTACTGTTACATATTCTAAATCTTTGAGTACTACTGGGGATCCGAAAAACTGCTGTGCAGTAGAAAATGTATTTTCTTAAAATAAAATCATTGGTTTTTTCCCTTACCTTTTCCAATTGCAAGTTAGATGTATTTTTTAACCTTGTGACACTTGAGACTAATTCAACTTATATACCCAACATTTCTGGCTAAAATAAGAAAAATATATAAGCGTGAGAAAAGAGTTTGGTCGGAATGATATATTATAGACGATCTTTTAATGGTAAATTTTCGTAAAATATCCAGAGGAAAACTCCATGTTTCCTTGAGTCGAAATTGGTTGCTCTCATTGAATTGATGTGTCTCGTCTACCCGGGATTCAACACTAGTCAGTCTAAAGTGGATTTAATGCTTTTGATTGGGATTTGAACTCCAAAAAATGTGGTTCCAGATTCCAAGCTTTTCACATTGCTGCCTATATGTATATTTATAGCATTTTGAAAACCTCAACGCAGATCACACACACACAGACACACTTAGTTAAGCGAAGACACAGAATCAATGGCTCTCGGTGACTGTCTGTTTCTCACCTGCGCAGTCATCAGATAAATATCAGACAACAGGGGCGATGACTCTCATTTACTTAATACATACAAAAAACTTACATCATGCAACCCACGTCACTGTCACAGTTCTTATTTTATTTCTACTCAAAGTAAGGTTAGAAAAAAAAATTGCATCTGAACGATTTTTTTTCATAAGTTTTAATGTATTAACGAAGACAATTCAATACAAATGTGAGTTAGATATTTGCTATGATCCTTCCTGTTAGAAATCTATTCTTAACCAGTATTTATTTTATGTATTTTCTTTTGCATATGGGATGAACGCTCAATAACAAATATTTGAGTATATTCAGAAAGTCTAATAATCCTCATGAATGTATAGTTAGTTATTAATCACATTTGAAGAGAAGAGCATACAAAATTGAAAATTAAGTTAATATAGCTGATTCTGATTGCAAATTTATAAAATTAACCATGATAAAATTTGATTCGTGTATTTGCTGATTCATTACGTTTAATTGACAACGAAAACGCCCTGGACATTTCTTTACTTGCGCTGAACGTTGTTTAATGAAACAGGTTGCAAGCTAATCAACCAAAGTGGACGATGTAAATGTATTTCTTCTTCCTTCCTATTCTGCTATTAATACAATTTCTGTTTCTCGTTCTTCCTCCCATGACGTTTTTCTCTTTTTCCTCCCTTCTTCTCCTGCAGACTATCATCTTGACACATTAATGCTTGCTTCTGTGCAAACACAATGGAGGGACACACTCCGAACCGGTCTGAAATTACCTTAGTGTCACTATCAGTTACGTCAATTACGACACCAGCGTAGAAGTAAATAGACGCCTTTTATTGAGTTGTTTTATGCTGGACTAACCAAGGAAAAGGTCGGCGAAAAGGTTGTGCATTAGAGTGACTTCATGAGATTCAAGCAATTTGCACGGGGCTATAAATCTTGACTTTATTGGGACTGATGTTTCCTGAGGAGATAATCAGTGTTCCTTATTTCATCATCCACTCTACAATTAGAAGCCCTTATATCGAAAGATGATCGGTTATAAAACTTAAAGGAACTTCCTTTAGGTCTATTCTTGTGACTGGGCTTTTTCAGTGGAAAGTATACTTGATTAAAGCAACAGTTAAGTAGAACAGTGAGTATGAAAAACTAAGTCAGAACATTGCTTTATATATATATATATATATATATATATATATATTATTATTATTATTATTTGTAGAGCAAAACTTAATACATTAAATAAATTACATGATTTATTTCTTAGTCTATTATTAGTCAGGGTTAATTTGTAATATAAAACACACATATATAATGAGATTACAAGATTTTTAACATGTGCTAAGTAAAGAACATTTGAAAATAATTTCAATTTGCTCTAACACACAACAGTAATGGTCTGTAAAAGAAAACCATAAAACATATATACAAGATATATCAATATATGCTCTAATTAGGTTCTGTATTCATTTAAAACGCCATAAACTATCAAATCTCTAATTATTGACAGCAATGCTAAACAGTACAAAACAGTCAGTTATAAGTATACTTATATAAAAATATCCTATGAAAAAGGCTTGCAGGGAAACATTGCCTTAATATGGCTGTAGTGTCCTACCATGTAGTTATTCTTTGAATTAAACTTTTATATGATTCTGTATCGTAAAAACTAACCTTTCAAGCTCTTGAATTGTATTAATCTGTTTAATTTGTTTTTCACAGCATATCAACCTTATTAGGCCATTTCATGCCCATAACTCTCATATTCTGATGAATGTTCTTTTTATCCCGACGTTGTTTTTTGAAAGACGCAATATGCACAATTTTATTTATTGCTGAAGGGAATGTGGGATTTCATAAATTTCTCAATCAAGAGCACAAATGGAACGACTGGGATTCGAAACTGCATATCACGATTTCGAAGTTTAACTGCCAATCCACTTTCCTATCATTAAGATTTTGGTTCAAAATTGTCAGTGTTTTGGCTGGGAGTCAAAACTTACTAAAGCAAACATTTTGGCAAGTCGACTATCTTATTTATCGAAACAATAGTCAGTCCTCTACAATCGTTAACCTAATCAACTAATGTAAATATTAAGTTTCGCTGAAGTAATTTGATGTATTTGAGCTGATTATCTAAAAATGGCAGTGAGAATAAGTAATCAAAACAAAAAGGCGGAATCTAAAAATCTTTCTTTGATGTCGATTAATGGTGAAAGAAACAGAGGGTGAATTTATCTGTTTATTGCTAGTCATAAATATGACCGATTCTTTTAAGCTGTATTATGTGTCCAATACGAAATGATCCATTAGTCTCGTCAAATCAGACTGGTTACCCTACGCGTAATAAAAAAACAAAAAAAAATAATAATAATATTTTAACCAGATCAAAGTCCGTGACATTTCAATGACAAAAGGAATGACTTGTTATAAGTGCCTTTAGAGATTCTACTTTGATCATTTTCTTTTCAGTCGATATTTCTGACACAAAAACGACCTTATCACTATTTACATTCAATATTAGTTATAAATTTTAATTTCTTATAAAAGGGATGTTAAAAGTTGAATCTTTTTATCGTTGTTAAGCAGTAACGTTAAATCTAATTCATCAATGTTGAATATGACATTTCATTTGAGTATATATGTTGAAAAATCTGGCCTTTTATTTAAGTAAAAGCTCCGTTTCTTTTACATGATTGGACACAACTTTAAACTCTTAGATTTCATTCCGTGTAAAGATAATATTTCAAAAGCTTTGAGTAATGAGGAATCTTACAATGATTGGCGAAAACCTGATCTCCTTGTTTTAGCATACCACTTTACAAAGAGAATTTTGAATTACTAATGCACAAGTGTCGTTCATTTGTGCGTGTCCGTGGTGAGCGGGCTCATCATAAACCAGATATATCATTAATTGCTTATCTCAATAACCACAGGTATCCTATTCAATCCCTGACCCTACTACACTAATCCTTTAAGTATCAAATTAATAGATATGAATTTTCATAATCCTAAGAGACGAAAAGTTATAACAAATTAGGATTTTTGTGTTTGTTGATATTCCTAAACGTTTTAGTTTTAATATTGTGCAGAGGTATGCTTTTAGTCGGTAATACTGAATTTTAACACCCATGGGTGCCATATTTAGTGATAGTTAGTTCAAACTGCATATGACACCCATGGGTGCCATATTTAGTGATAGTTAGTTCAAACTGCATATGAACACCCATGGGTGCCATATTTAGTGAT